>WOXC01010743.1:270000-461515 GCA_011680675.1 Gymnobelideus leadbeateri
AACCCCAATTGCTTTAAAAAAAATAAAAATATTCTCCGGGTAATGCATAATCAGGGATTTGGAACTTTAAGTTTGTGGTGCTGTTTTAGGGGATAATGATGGTGTTTCATTACTTAGCAAAAGCGTGTACCACCAAAACAACAAAATAAAACAAAAAAGTATTGGATCCCTTAATTAGAGCAAGCTCCTATTATACTTTCCCTAACTAGTGTATATTATGTGGTCTCAAAGGAGTCGAGGGGGAAGACGGGAAGAGAAGCAATAACGAATGTTTGTACAATTAAAGAGAAGCAGGCCCAAAGACCCTGAGTATGGCAGGAAAGATTACTTTGTATTTCTTGTAAACCATTAATTTGCCAGGAACAGTAAGAAAATAAAAACAGCCAATAACAAAACAAGCATTTGAATAAGTAGTATGGAGTGCAGCATTAATAACTCCACTACCACAAAATGACTCCCATGGAAATTGGAAGGAAGGAAGGAAGGAAAGAAGGAAGGAAGGAAGGAAGGAAGGAAGGAAGGAAGGAAGGAAGGAAGGAAGGAAGGAAGGAGGGAGGGAAGGAGGGGGGGAGGGAGGGAAAAAAGGGAGGGAGGGAGAAAAGGGAAGGAGGGAAAAATATAGTTAAAAACAAAAGAGATAGAAAGGCAAGAAGAAAGTGGAAGGACAAAAGGAAAAAAGAGTGTCAATGAAACATTAAAAATACACATCAGAATGGGCAGTTAGGTTTCACAGTGGTTAGAACACAGGCCCTGGGTTCAGGAAGAACTGAATACAAATCAAATACTTGACACTAGCTATGTCACCTTGGGCAAGTCACTCAAATCTGATTGCCTCATACCCCCAAAAGAAAAAAAATACACAGCATATATTGTGTGGATGTTTGTTTTGCTCAATTATATAGATTTGTAAAGGTTTTCTTCCTTTTTTCAGTGTGTGAGGTGGAAGTTGGTGTGCAACCAGAACTGAAAGTAAAACTAAAATGAGTTAAAAAAATAAATATCTGAGAGAAGGTAGCTCAGGAGAGGACATAATATATTAAAGCTAATGTGTTATACCTAATTTAAGCTTAAAAAACAATCTCTTGTTTTCTTGTCTTTTTATGATTTTTTTAAATGGTTAATATGGAAATATGCTTTACATGACTATACATGTGTAATAGTTATATTGCTTGCTTTCTCTATGGGTGGGGGAGGGTTGGGAGAAAGGGAGAAAATTTATAACCCAAATTTTAAAAATTATTGTTTTATATTAAAATAGTTAATGAAATATATATGTGTATATATGTGTAAATATGTGTGCATATATACATATATGTATATATAAATCTGTTCATAATAGAGGCAAAGATTTTTCTAAAATATTTTTCTGCTATATCACCTGGAAATATCAATATTTATTAAATATATAAATTTAGAAAAGAAAATTTGAGGGAAAAATACATTCAAAGGTCCTGATTTACAATAGCCTCTAAAGTTCTAAAGCTAGCAATCTTTTCTGAGTCTTCAATTCACATGATTTTTTTTTTTTGAAGTCTTTGACACTGTCAACCATTTTCTGGTTGACACTTGGATGCTTCTTTTAAATATGACTTCTATGACACTGCTTTTTCTTCGTTCTCCTCATAGCTCTCTATTTTTTTTTTCTTTTCAATCTCTTTCACTGGATAATCATCCTAATCTACTTCCTAAACATAAGTGTTCCCAAATGGTCTGACCTGGCCCCTCTTCTCTTCTTTTTATACCCTTCCTCTTTTAATCATTAAACACAAAACCCTTTCCGTAATAGAAAATGTCATCTTCTCTATTTTGTGAGACACTGTGATGCAGTGGAAAGAAGACAATATTGGGGATAAGAAGACTTAGATTTGAATCCCAGTTCTGCCACCTCTGTTGTCTGTGTGACTCTGGGCAAATCAGTCAATTTCTCTCAACCTCAATTTCCTCATCTATTAAGTGACAGTCAGCATCCTACCAGACAGGATTGATCATGTCACTTCCCTTTCAAAATTCTTCAGTTGCAATCCCCAAAGAAGAGATAAGAAAATATATCTCTCTCTTTCCCTTCTTTGCAGAGGCAGGGCACTATGATGGATATGGAATGTGTCACACTTGGTTTGTGAGTATTGAATCGCTTACATTTCCTTCTTTCTGTTTGTCCTTCATTGTAAGAATGGGAAAAGTGGCAAGGACGTATTCAAAATGAAGGTGATAAATAACGAAAGCTTCTACTAAAAATATTAAAACATTCAGAAATCATTGCTAATTCCCTAATTCCTCTTGGATAAAATTTAAACCAACCAAATAACAAAAGCCTTTTATTATGAATAATTCCAAGAGAGAGAACTCCCTCCACCAAGGCAAACAGAAATCTTTATATTTCTTAATGGATAAATCCTATAGAGTTGCCTGAGGTATGCAAGAGATTAAGTGATTTGGCTAGGATCATGTAACTCATATTTTTCTGATTTTAAGTTTAATATTCTATCCTTTGATTCCTTACTCTCACTTATGCCACATATCTAATATACTGCTAAACCTTCTCTGTTTTACCTTCATAATATCTCTCCTATATATTCCTTTTTCTTCACTCACACAATCATAAATCCAATGCAGGCCCTCATTACTTCTTCCCTGGGTGATTGAAATACTCTTTCTCTCTGCCTAAGAGAAAGTTTCTCCCCACTAGAACCCATCAAATTCCAAAGTGACTTTCCTAAAGTGTAGGTCTGCTCATGTCACCACTATTAAACTTCAGCAGCAACATATTGCCAAGTATCTCATAGTTTTATACCATTTTAAAGATGAGGAAACCTAAAGTCCACAGAAGTTCAATGATTTGCCTCTGTTCACATGGTTAGAGAACACATCTGTGACAAAATATAAAGTCCTCTGACATTAAGTGCTCTTCAGAATGTGCCCGCTTTCTGTCTTAGTAGTCTTCTCAAATTTCTTATAGTTTATTATCATTTATGATCTATGATCCAGTTACCCTGGAGTCTACTTTCTGTTCCTCACATACCATGCTCTATCTCCTGTATTCTCCATTTTAATTGGCCACACCCAAATCTGAAATGCTCTGCCTCCTCACTTTTTTTTTTTAACTTTCTCTAGTTTACTTCAATCCTCAGTTAAAATTTCAACTACTACAAGAGATCGTTCCCTATCCCTTCTGTGGCAAGTGCCTTCTCTGAAATTACCCTCCATCTACTCTGTATATGCCTTGTATGTACCTAGTTATTTACATGTATTTTTTTCCATTCTAATGGAAACTCCTTAAGGGTAAGGACTTCTTTCATTTCTTTGTATCCCTGGCATTTATCACTGTTCCTTGCCCATTGTAAGCACTTAATGAATACTTGCTGATGCCTGGAACTAACTCAATAATAAGAAATTGTTATTCATGCTAAGTATCCAATATTTTTTTTGTTGTAGTTTAGTCATTTCAGTCATGTCAGACTTCTTATTACTCCATTTGGGGTTTTCTTGGCATAGATACTGGAGTGGTTTGCCATTTCCTTCTCTACCTCATTTTACAGATGAGGAAACTGAGGCAAACAGGATTAAGTGACTTGCCTAGGTTTATACAGCCAGCTAGTAAATGTCTGAAGCTATATTTGAACTCAGGAGATCAGTCTTCCTGAGTCTAAACCTGGCACTCTATCCACTGTACCACCCAACTTCTCCATTCAATAATTATAATTGTTTAATATTATAATTCGGTGTTACAGATCAAAAATCATATTTACATGTTAAAGTTTTAAAAATCATGTTGCTCATGTCAACCCAACAAGTTAGGCAGTACCAAGTAGTTTTATTCTATTTTACAGAGAAGGAACCAAAAGCCCACAGAGGCTTGTGATTTACCCAAGCTCATATGAGTGTTGAACTGAGATCCTATTATTTCCACCTCTAGCACTCTGTTTTCAGCCAGTGATGCTTTCAGTATGTAGATAAAGTAGAACACAACCAAGTAGCTGAACTAGGATTGGAATCTAGGTCTTTGAAATTCAAAATTTAAAAAAAAATTCAAAAAATATTCAAAACTCCATTATTCTAGACAGCTTATCTCAAGCAACTAAAGTAAGGTAGGCCTGGGGATAAAAATGAAACTTAACAAATATTTATTAAGGACCACTAGTGCAAAGGTTAAATATGGTTTCTGTTATTGAGGAGGTAATAATTTTATAAGAGATTTGAGCAGAAAGAGATGATAGGGCATTGCAGATTCAGTGCACAATGAATGGCATAGACACTATTGGTTAGAGAAGATGTAAGTAAAAGAGGCATTTGCCAGAGGAAGTTAAATGATAAATCCCAGAAGATGTATGCAAAATTGTGTTTTAAATTATGGGCAAAACTCTGTCTTATGCCAATGGTGAGGAACAAAGAAGTTATTTCAGGTAGGAAGGATAAAATAAGCAAAGGTGGAAGTGGAAGCAATGATAAGGCAATAAGATTTGGTTGGAAAAGATTGTTTCTATAAAGAATTAGTCGAAATTAATGAATAATGAATGGGTGAAAAAGCATTTATTGAATACTATGCCAAGCAATGTTCTAAGCAGTGAACAAAAACACAAGCAAACAAGACAATCTCTGTATACAAGAAGTTTACATTCTGCTGGATGAAGACAACTCATAAAGGGACAATAAAACAGGAGAAAGAGGCATGATATTGCATGGCAGTAGAGTTTGGGAATGGTATGATGGCTTGGTTCATGACAAGATAAAGGAAAAAAAAAACCTCACTTATCAGATGTAGCCCAGAGCCCCAAAACTTTCTTATGAAAGCAGGGTTAGATGATAGCTCTAAAGATGAAGGGAGGTGAATAGCTCACCTAATCCAAGGCCATTATTTTATAAATTTGAAAACAGAAGCCAGTTGCTACTAAGTGACTTGCACAAAGCAACACAGATAACAAATATAAGAGGCTGAATTTGAACCCCATCTCCTGATGCTAGGAAGTGTATGCTTTTCATACTGTCTCCAGTGATATATTCCATACTCTTATTGGCCACCCAATTTAGTATATTACTCATTTTATCATCAAAATGTTTTCATTGCATATGCAAAAATCCTTCCTCTTTTTGTACCAATAAAATATTGAGCACCTATTATAGATAAACCCTATTATTTGCTTAATTTTTTTTGTCACTTTACTTTGACATTTATAGGGTTGGTACTGCTATTCATGCATTCCCGCATCCTTTCCCTTGGTTTCTAAGTGCCCTACTTGCTGTCTAATCTTGCCCTTGTATGGCAGTTTTCAGGGATAAGCCAATTAAAGTATTAATGTATTTTCAAGCCAAATACAGTTATACCAACAGTGGTTCCTGGCTTTCTTTTCAAGACTAAGGCTACAGTAAAGCCGGTTTCTCAACATCTAAAGAGCAGCAGGCTTGGGCTCCTGCTTTTTATAGCTCTGTTAATTGATAAGGACCCAGAGCCTGGGGCTATATAATTAGGTTAGCTGGAAAATTAATGCAGGAAATGGCTTCTTGATTTGATTGGTTTAAAAATCTATGAATATGCTTACTTAATCCTTGTGAATTAAACTTGGTGCCAAACAATTATGTTAGCGACATCTCTGTAATTTCATATCTGCAGGGCAGTGTTCTTTTGCAGTCCTTGAAAGAAGTGTTATGTATACAAAACAGAGTCATCTCCAGCTCTCCTGGAAAAGTGAATTCCTTGCATTGGTGGAATATATGGGGTATATTCCTGGCACCTTTACATTCAGGGCTGACATACTGATTAAGTCTTCTGCTATGTATGATGATAAATTTGGATCATGGACCATCATGGGGTAGTCCATGGTGGTTGGCAGAGCACAAGTCAATGCCAGATGTAATCCACTAGGAGACAGGAAACCTAGGACTCAAGTTCAAATTCCAGCACTGCCACTCATTGGCTTTGTAACCTTGGGCAAATCACTTTCCCACACAGGGCCTCAGTTTTCTCCATTGTAAAAATTAATGAATTTATATAAGATGAACTTTAAAATCCCTTGTAGCTCAAACATATGGTAATTTAGTGACTCTAGAAGAAAATACTTCTGTAGATCTTAAATGGTGAGGTTTTTTTTTTCCATAGCCCTCAAGGATAATGAAAGGAGGGAATAATTTTCTAGCATGTAGGTGAAACCTAGACAAATAAGTAATTTATCTTGACCTCCTTCCCATCCTTTAAAACCTTACTTAAAAGTCATCTTTTCAAAGACGACTCAGATCATTCAGAGATGGGGTGCCATGCATTAGGAGGCTTTGTTGACAGAATTACTAATCTTTATCCTGGAGAAGAGAAGCCTCAATGGGACACATGACACTTTTCTTCATATATTATGAGGGCTGCCATGGGAAAGAGAAATTAGACTTTCTCTGATTAGTCCCAAGGGTCAGAACCAAGAGGCATAAAGTGAAAAGGTAGATTTCTAATCTGATCAGTTGAATAATCTCTCTCCTTTAAATTTCCTAGCTATCTATCATAGAGATCTCTCCTTAACCTTTAATACATTCTGACTTATTTTATATGTAACCCATGCTCTGGGCTTATGTGAACTTCCTTCAGTTTTGGATGGAGTTTCTCATAAATCACATCTCTTTGTTTTGTTTTGCCTCCACCAAGAGTTTCTTCTGGGAACATCAAAATAAGTTTTATCTTCAGTCATGTGAGAGATTTTATGTAAGTACCCAAGGCAACAATGTCTATTAGGCATAAAACAGCTTTTTCACCTAGCATAGAAAAAATGCAAAACAAAGTAGCTCATTAAACAATAGATATAATTTGATTCAGCCCTTCTTCACCTTTTTGCTGAGTGACACCTTCCCTTCTCCTCTCACCCCAATCACTCCTCTTAGACTCATAGCATGAGAGGCATTCTGCTGAATCACATAATTCAAGGTTGACCTAGATAGGTTTACAGCATTATGATAATACTCTAAATGTCTGCATGAACCTGAAAGAAAAAAAAATAAAACTTGAACTAAAGAGGCAACCTACATTCATATCTGTATCATCGAGAAACATGATGTATAGTAGTAACAAAATGCAGAGTCTAGCTTCTTGTTCTTCTATATCATAATTTAGTACTTTGTTACCCTTCCTGCTTGAAGGACAAATTTTGGAGTAATAGATAAAACTGAAGCAAAGTAGATTTAGATGGAACATAGACTAGTCCAAAAGTGATCCAAAAAATAAGAGGGTTTTCCCCATCCAGATCACTCTCCCTAAATGTAGGTACTAATAAAGCAATAAATCCACAAACATTTTTTTTGACCTACTAAATTCTAAGCATTGTGCTAGGTGCTGGGGGTTCAAGTACAAAAAAAAATGAAATAATCCTTACTCACAAGTAATCCTATACTCACATTATAATCAAATGAAGAAGACAAATGCACATATAAATATTAACAGCATAAATATAAAACAGATCGATACAAATAAATAAAAAGCAGTTAAGTACATAAAATGCAACACAGTCTGGGAGAGAGGGCACTAGAATAGAAGGTGCTACTTAATTTAGATTTAGAATGAAGAAAAGAATTCTGTTAGACAGAGGTAAGGAGAGAGTGAATCCCGAGAATGAGGGTTAGCTAGTAATATGACATAGAGATAGAAATGGAGTGTTGTGTGTAAGGATCATTGAGAGAGCCATTTTGACCAGATTACAAGATTGGGGTGAGAGAAAGCACGGGAAGGAAAAATGTCTAACAAGACTAGAAAGTTAGGTTGTGGTCAGGTTGGAAGGAAACTTAAAAGCTAAACAAAGCAGTTTATTTTTGATTCTGGAAGCATTAAGGAGACATTGGTGTTGATGGAGTGGGGGGTTGACATGCTCAGATCTGCCCTAAAGGAATATTACTTTGGCAGCAATTTGTAGGAAAGATTGAAGTGAGGAGAGATTTGAGGAAGAGAGGCAAATTAAGAAACTTGGGAAATAATCTAGACTAGAAGTGATGAGGGCATGAACCAAAGTGCTAACTTCATGAGTAAAGAAAAGGGAATGAATGTGTGATATGTTATGATGGTTAAAATAGCAAGATCTGACAACTGATTGGATATGTAAGGTAAAGTAGAATGAAAAACCAAGGGTAATTCTAAGTTTTTGGACCTAACGGACTGTAAGGATTATCTAGCCTTTGAAGGAAATAAGAAAGTCTGGAAAAGGAGAAGAGCTAGGGATAAAGAAAATAAGTTGTTTTTGACATGTTTACTTTAGATGTCTTGAAAATATTTAGTTTCCTATTTCTAATAGGCAAGTGGTGTCACGGGACTGAAGCACTTTGCACTCTTCTCTTTTCCTTTAGACACTCTCATTTGCTAATCTTGGCTCCTTTAGGTTTACCATCTCTATGTGAATGAATTTACATATCTGTATATGTATTTATATTTAGCCAGTATCTCTTGAACCCCAATAACATAGTACCAACTCCCTATTGAACACTTTAAGCTAGATGTACCATAGATATCTAAGGCCAAATTAAACATGTCCAATATTAAATTAATTATCTTTCCCTCAAATTTACCCCTCTTCTAACTTTACTATTTCTCTCAAAGTGACCTCCCTCCTTCTAGTCTTCCAGTTGTGTCATCCTGATATAAGATTCAAAGATGGCAGGTTATGTTTCTAACTCCACATTTTCTCTTACTTATGTCCTCAACTATACACAGTCACCACCTTCATTCAGGCTTTTACTTGACTTATCTAGAATGCTTTTGCTAAATTTTTCCTAAGCATAGGTTTGGTCACATCACTGTCTAATTTTGTAACCTAATTTTATAGTAATCTCCTTTTTATATTCTCTGATCTAGTCAAACTGGTCCTCTAGGTTTTCCTCAGACACAGCACTCCATCCCTTATCGGCAATCCTTTCCATTGACTGTCCTTCATGCCTCAAATACATTCCTGCCTCACCTCTACTTCATAAAATCTCCAAATTTTCATCAAGTCAACCCAAGCACTATCTTGCATATTAGCTTTCCTTCATTCCCCTAACTGCTAGTGTTCTTCCATCATGAATCACCTTGAAATGTATGTGTGTAATCTGAATATACAAGAACTAATATATAAATATTGATATATAGCTCTCTATAAATACATGTATGTATGTACAAATATCCATATATATATATGTATGTATATTTATATGAACGTGTACTCTCCCTAGACAAAATGTAACCACCTTGAGATCATGGATTTTTTGTCTTTGTATCTCTAGCACCTGTCATATAATTCCTATCATTTAGTAGGTGCTCAATAAATGATTAATTGATGGATGGATGGATTGTGATTTCCTCTCACAGGAGGCGTTCCAATAAAGTCTTGATGGAAATATGCTAGAGAGTTTTTTTTTTATTCAGCTCTTGTTTAGATTTTCTGACCTTTGTCCTAAAGATTTCAACTCAAATTATCAGTGAATTTGTGTAATTAGATGGATTCTATATTCCCTTTTGAATGTAGTCATATGTTTTTGCTTTTGGCAATGTGTTGAAATGGTGTTAGGGCACTGGACTTGGAATTAGAAAGACCCTAGCTTGAATGCAATCTTGGACATTCAGTAGTTCTGTGACCTGAGACAAGTGACTCTGAATACTCCAAATTTCAGTTTCCTCATCCATAAAATGAGGGTGATGGAGTAAATCAATGACCTCTGAGGTCTCTTCCAGCTTGAAATTACTTATCCTATGTAATTATCATCATTTTTTTTTTTAAAGCAACTGGGGTTAAGTAACTTGCTCAAGGTTACACGGCTAGTCATTTGATTTATGTGTGGGTGCTCATTTTCTGAGGCCGGATCTGATCTCGGGTCATCCAAACTCCGAGGCCGGCTCTTACTCACTGCGCCACCTAGCTGCCCCTTTAGGGCAATTGGGGTTAAGTAACTTGCCCAAGGTTACACGGCTAGGTTTTTTTTGTTTTTGCGGATTAAGTGTCGGAGGCCGGCTCCGAACTCAGGTCCTTCTGATTCCAGGGTCCGCGCTCTATTCACTGCTCCACCTAGCCGCCCCCAATTATCATCATTTTAAAGATATGGAAATTGAGGCTTAGTTTTACATAATAAGTCACAAAGCCAGGACTCAAAATGAGGTTTTCTCACTCAAAGTACTTTCTTCTCACCAACTTTTGCTTTCTGCCTAACTTTCATTAAGAACTAAAAAGATCCGTGTAACCTTGGGCAAGTTACTTAACCCCAATTGCCCTAAAGGGGCGGCTAGGTGGTGAAGTGAGTAAGAGCGCCAGCCTCGGAGTTTGGATGACCTGAGATCAGATCCGGCCTCAGAAAATGAGCACCCACGCATAAATAATGACTAGCCGTGTAACCTTGAGCAAGTTGCTTAACCCCAATTGCTTTAGAAAAAAAAAAAAGAACTAAAAATATAATGATATTTATCTTTTTAGTGGTATCAACTACTGATTCAGTAGTGGAAGTGTACCAGTGTTGATTTGGTCAGAAATCTATGATAGAAAGTTCAGGGTGCACATCCCCACCAATGCAATCATATCTACAGTTGCACATCTTACTATTTTCGTTTCATAGGGGAAACATTACTTGTTTCAGCAATAGGAAGAATAATTGCCAGTGTAGATGGTATCAGAGAAAGAAAGAGACTAGAGGCAATGACACTATTCAGTGAAGAGGGAGATCTGAGCGGTAAATTATTTGAAGATAATTTAAATTGCCCACTTAATCAATTACCTTACTTTCTGCCAACAAGTTGAGATGGATGCAGAATATCATAGTGGAATGTGGTGGGGTTTTTTTTTTTCCTTTGCATAGACAGTGAACAGATGTACTGTCTAAATTTGCACCCACTTTCTGATACCTTTTGCCACTGTGAGATGATTAGATTGATGCCTTTTGGTAACTACATTTCATGCTAGGCTTTGGACTCCCTAGAGGAAGAGAAAATATTTTAATCTCCTAAAAATTCCATTAACTTTGGGCTCTACCTTGTTGCTTACTCATGTAAAAGTATTCCTCAAGGAAGTATAGCTTATGCATGAATAGCAATAGAAAAAGAAAGCCAAGAGAACACACTCCAAAAAATGATTGTCCTCTACCCCCCACCTTTTTTTTTGCCAGGAGCTGACACATCGGGAATGTGTTTAACATGTTAGGAAAAGAAAAATTCAATTATATAAGAATCACTTGCTTCATTAAAACCAATTGGCATCTTAACTTGAGGATAACTACATTCCTGGTTCCTGGTTAATCCAAAGAATATGTTTTGATAGCATTCCATTTTGAACCTTTTCAATTGATTCAGTTACAAAAATATCACTTTCTAAGTTTAGAACTTATTTTAGAAAAATAAGTAGTTAAGATATATAGGGCATTACATAAAGAAGAGAAAATCTAAGTGCTTTGTACCCCTTAGGGCATTATAGAAATATTTGTTTGTTGATACTTTTTCCACCCAAGGTTATGTAGGATATAAAAAAACAAACTGTAGTATATTAAACGTAGACACATATTTGTATCCTCTCCAAGAATCATAGAATGTTGAAAGGGACCTCAGAAATCATCTAGTCCCATTCTCATTTTGCAGAGAAGAAAACTGGGCCCAGGGAGAGGAAGTGACTTCTCCACAGTCACAAGATAAATTACTAGCCAAGTTAAATAAGACTGGAACATAGGTCTGTTTCAATATCTAAAGAGGTCCAGTTTGCTATATTTTAGACTTGAATTTCTATTGGATGATACCATAGTCCTTCCAGTCACAGATATTTGCAATCATAGTATCATCCCTGATCTTCTTCATTCCCTATATCTAATCAGTTGCCAAATCTTCTAATTTTTACTTTCATCATATCTCTGTCCCCGTCTGTCCACTTATTACAGTGGCACACAGTAGGTACTTTAAAAAAGTTCACTTCCCTTTTCTCCTATTCCTTTGTCTCCACTCTGCCATTCTATTTCAGACTTTCACCTTCTCTAGTGTGGACTCCTGCAAAAAGCCTATTAATTGGCCCCTAGCATCCAGAGTGTCTCCCTTTCTAATCCACTCTCCACTTTGCTGCAATAATAATCTCCCTAAAGACCAACTCTAGACATGTCACTACTGTTCAAAAATTTTCAGTGACTACGTAGGCTCTAGGATGAAAAAATTCTCTGATATTTTTAAAATCTTCCAAAATCAGCTGCAACAACACCATTCCACTTTTGTTTCATAAAATTTCCCTTCATGTGCCCTACATTCTAGAGGAGCCATTCTGTTAACTGTTTCCCCAAAACAACATTCTATTTCTCACTTTCATTTCTTCGCCCAGGTAGTTTCATGCCTGAAACTTCCTTCTTTCCTCTGCCTCCCACAAAACTACCTTGAAGTCTCAGCTTAGATTGCTATCTTTAAAGCAAATGCTTTTCTGCTAGGCACTACCTAAATTACCAGAGGTAAAAATGCAAAAGTAAGATATCTCATGACTTCAAGATGTTTAAATTGCACTGGTATGGGTGGGATCTTGGGCAGTTAGGTGGCAGTGGATAAAGCATCCAGGCCTGGAGTTAGGAGGACTCTTCTCACTAAGTTCATATCTGACCTCACTTACTAGCTGTGCAACCCTGGGCAAGTCACTTGACCCTGTTTACCTCAATTTCTTCATTTGTAAAATGATCTGGAGAAGGAAATGTATCTTTACCAAGAAAACCCCAAATGGGGTCATAGAGAGTCAGATATTACTGAGACAACTAAACAATGACAACAACAACAACAAGGTGCGATATTATATGTTCACATCCCTTCTCGATCCTGGCACCATGGAATTTTTTAGTTAAAAAAGAGGAGATGAGTTGCATGATTAGATCTGGCAATAAGGACTACCTCAATAAGATGGATAGACTGGACTAGAGGTGGGAAAAATTTGTTAGTAGGCTACTGAAGAACAACAAAACTAAGCCACGGAAAGAATTGACAAAGCCATACAGTCACTATGTGACCAAATCATAATTTGAAGCCAAACCTTTTGCTTGAAAATCTAATTGATACCAATTGTTTATATCTAAAGTAAGCTGATTAGGTGCAGCTAGGTGGCACAGTGATAGAGAGCCGGCCCAGAGTCAAGAGACCTGAGTTTGGATCTAGCCTTAGACACTTAAACACACACATACACAACTAGCTGTGTGACCTTGGGAAAGTTACTTAACCCCAATTGCCCTCCAAAAAAGCAACAAAACAAAACAAAAATAAAGTAAGCTGATTATCTAAAGAAACATTACCCTCACAAGATATCAGTCTCCTGGGGACAACAAAGGTGGTAAAGGGGTCACAAAGTTGATATTCTATTAAATATTTTAAAAGGCTCAGCAAAAATTGTCATCAATATTGAAGCTTCTAAACAAATGGTAGCAAATTATTGCAGTTACCTAAGAACAGCAAAATGAAGATTCACATGATTTTTATTTATTATTATCTCAAGTCTATCCAGTTAAATTTAATGCCAATTGATTTAGAGATCACTTGTCAGGCCAGAAGAAAATGGTCATTTAAAATGGCATGGTTAGAATGCAGTATCCTAGTATATAGATCTACTTAACAAAGTCTTATTAGTTACCTGTGTAATGGAGGACCTATCCTAGAAAAGACCCCACTTGTTGCCTTGACATATTGTGAGAACCTTTACCATATTTAGTGTTAAATAATAAATTATGAGGAAAGGTATCATTGAGAGGAGGAATGATCAGGAAAGATAATAGAATTCGGTCAGTCAACTAACAAAAGTTAGCCTAAGGGCTCATCTAGGACACACAAAAATATTAAAAGTGCCAGAATCAGGTTTCAAATAGCAAGATCTTCAAAGAGTGAGACCCTCTTATGATCAGTCAAGAAGAATTTATTAAGTTTCTACTAGGTCATAGGCAATGGAAATATAAAGCCCCACATAAAAAATCCTCCTGGGGTGATAGGGATGGGAAAGAATCACAGTGGCTAAGTAGATGTGGATATGTTAGAATTAATTATTATTAAATTAAATAATAAATAAATTATTTATTAATTAAATAATTAAAGGAAGAACACACATCAATTTAACCATAAATCCAATTGGAATAATGTTATACTATTGATCTATTCAAAAGTTCCCTAAAACCTCAAGAATTATAAAATTTATCAGGCTGGCTTTCTAACCCTGGGTCAGGATACTGAATTTTCAGTATACCCAAAAGAGTTCACAGGAAATAACCTAGGTAGATATTTTGGCTGGGTAAACAAGCCAATGGCTCTTCACTCATCAGGATTCTGTTTCATCCAATTAATTCTTAGCATCTTTTGCTATGCATCAAATATAAAACCTGTATTTCCCCTTTCTGCTTTTCCCTCTTAAATAAGGGAAGAAAAGTTCAAAAGCACTTTGAAAGGTTTCACTTCTACTCAGCTTTAGGGACACTGAAGATCAATAACTGGAAGTTGGGACTTTCTTTAGTCAATGGGGAGCTATAGTTTACCATGTCCGCTGCTGGTTGTTTTTTTGTTTGTTTGTTTTGTTTTGTTCAAATAGCTCTGATAAAGCTGTTTTTCAAACCTTGCTGAGTGCTGCACCCTTCCTCTGCATCCCATTCTTGATCATTCCAGCCTTAGTCACAACCTCCAAGACCATCAATATATTTAATTACAGTTTCTTCTAACTATGGGAATACACATTGACCACAACCCTGTAAAGTTGTAATGCCTTAGTCCACAAAGAAGAGGGGAGAAAGTCTATCTTTGCACTTCTTTGCAGTGGTGGAGGTCTGTGAAAGTGGAACATTGTACATATGCTCAGATTCAGTTGATGTGTGGGTTATGATGTTGCTATACTATTTCTTTTCCTTTCATTTTTTATTATAGGAAATTATCTTAATGTAGAGAAATGGGAAAGATATAGAAAGGTATGTGATGTAAAAAAATCATCAGTAACAATGTGAAAACAGATTTTTTAAAAATCCCTTGATTACAAATGTAATATGTGGCAGTCTGTCCCTTGCTCTTACTCCCACTTGACTAAGGAAGAAATAGAGGAAAAACACAACCCAGCTTCTGCTCTCAGGGGTATTTCAAGGTGCCACTTTTGAGAACAAGGGGAGATATAGCCATCATAGATTCTTTTTTCAACCCTGTGCCTCCCCTAAACACTGTCAGCAGCAATGTTGACATATCCTCTTTTGTCTAGCCCTTACTCACAGCTGCTCACTGGCCCATTCTAACCTACTAGATTGAATTTAGCTTTTTTCCTAAATATATAATAAATTATCTTAAGGGCCCACTGAGTACATGTTCATTAGGGGCCAACACTGCACCTTCAGCCATAAACTCAGCTCTGTTCATATCATCCATCACAAGGAGAGGCATGCTAATGAGAGCCATAATAATCCACCATCTCATTTACATAGTACAACTTCAGAAGACTTTATAGACTAACCCTCACTAAACCAACAACCAGGTAGAGAGAAAGTCTTTATTTTACCACTGAAGTGACTGAGCCCCAGAGAAAGAATAAAGGGCACAGCAGAGGTTAGGGACAAAGCTAGAAATAGAATCCCTGCCCTCTGGCTCAGAGTTCAGTACAGTAGCTAATAATATATGCAGTTTCTGGACAGAAGGAGAAGGCATAATGAATACATGGTTTTTGTCTTCTGTTTGGGCATTTTTGTAACTATAAAAATTAATCCTTAATTTGTTAGTTGCAGGGGGAAAAAGAGCACTGTCTGCTGGAGCTAGTGAGGTGAATGTCTAGCACTGATGCTATGTATCCATTAAAAATTCACTGGAATTTGTCACATTATCTCCAAACTATTACTGATTAAAAGATTAAGGGGCCAGGGTGTATACAGCAATTTTATTAGATCCCCGGAGCAGTGGACATATTTTTGAAAGAGTATTTACATGGGCATAAATACTCAAAATTCCTTTTTATGGCACTTTTAAAATATATTATACAACTTTATCAAATAACTCTTCCAAATTCACTTAATCACACCTAAGGTCCTAACACAGGGTTCACTTCATATAAAGGGGGAAGGCTTTAAGGATCTTGAATTTAAGTGAGGGAGTACTGTAGTCCATCAGAAGTTCTGGATAATATGGAGTTTTCTCTTAGCATTAAATGAGGAGTTGGAAAGCAAAGGAATGGAAAATGCCATATGACCACACACAGCATTTTATTATGAAATTTATTCACACAGGAGTGAGAAGAGACTTTCATTTTCAAAGACATTTTAGATCATTAATGATTCATGCTTGTAATGAATACTTCAGAGTACAATGCTCTTGGACAGAGGCCACATGTCATTTGCTGTTCTGGGCAGACCTACCTTTTAGATGCTACATGTGTAATATTGTTTTAAATTGGTAGTTTAGTTATTATGATTTTCAGGGTTTGATAAAGAGGGTTATTAACTGAATAAAGAAATTGCTCTCCATTAGATTGCCTGAGGTAGCCTGGCTATAGAGTTAGGAAGACCTAGGTGAAAGTCCCGCTTCTGCTTCAAACTAGCTTTATTACTGTGGGCAAAACATTTGAACTTTCAGAGTCCTGGTAAATGCTCAAAGGATATGTTAAGTTGCGTTCCAATTAAATTTCAACAAGGTTGAAGGTCAGTAAGGGAAAAGATACTGAAATATAAAGTATTAGGTCTTTCATATGCAAAGGAAATATTCTACACCTTAAAAGTATCCTACTGTAGACTTGATATAGCAGAGAGGGAACAAATTTGCTCCAGGACAGATATTTTCAATACCCTCATCTCTAGTCATTCTTTTATCACTGAAGACTGTGTTTCTCCTTTTTAAAAGAAAAACAATGACATCATGATGTTGGGGTCAGGGTACAGTGTATTCTTGGCTGACTAGTTCAATAAGAGTTCAAAAGACCCACAAGTTGGGCACAAACACCATTTAGAACAGTTGGGCTGGAGATGGTTCTGTATTTGCACAGCTCACATTTCCTTTGTGCTAGTACAATTCTGCTTTGCTCATTCAGTACAGTGCTTTCTTTGATGAGGGCACACCATGCTGGGCATTCTTGTACTAGCACTCCCATGTGTCACAATCAATGCTATAGTTCTTTAGAAAGATGTTGAGAGTATCCTCATAATGTTTCTTCAGACGACCCTGTGAGCTCTTGCCTTGAGCAAGTTCTCTGTAAAATAGTCTTTTAGGTAAGTGTGCATTTGGCATTTGGTCCACATGGCCAGCCCATCAGAGTTGTTCTTTCTAGACTAGAGTTTGAATGCTTAGCAAATAGTTTGGCTCAAGAGAGGATCTCAGTGACTAGCACCTTATCTTGCCAGATAATGTTCAGAATCTTTCCATAAATGAATATAATCATCCATAGAAGACTATAAGACTACCTTCCCCTTGCACCAGAACCTAGGAAGTATAAGTTAGATGACCCTTATAAGTAAAACTGGAGTTCCTTGCTGAAGGAAACCAACTTCGAACCCGGAAGGACTATCAAACTTCAAGAGAACTCTGAAAAAAAGAAAGGACATTAGGACCCTGCAAGTTTCTTGGCCTGTTGTATTTTCTGTATAGGAGCCTTGCTATTCTTATTTTATTTTAGTTTGTGTACTTTTCCTCCCACACCTACTCCAGAATCTATGTATTTGTGGAAGAGAGCACCTCAGATTTTTGAGGAAATACTTTGTAACTAATACTCTTGCTATCCAATTTAAATAAATATCTTTGCCAAAAACTGAACCCACTGGTATATATTAAGAGGAAACATACTCATGTGGCCTTATAAGGTATAACAGTAGTGTTAGTCACCCACAGGGTTATCCCCTAAAACTCAGAGGGTAGTAGCAGCTTCATCTCTGGGGCCCACACTGCCAATGCCAGTGTGAATAGGGCAGTGAGCCCAAGAGGAGTGCTATAAATAATAAAAAAAAATATATAGATACATTGCCAATCTGCAGTGGTAGAAGGATTTTCCACGGTGGGAATTCCAGACACTGAAGAAATCATAGGTAGGCTCCTAAAAAGTAATAAAAAGAATTTTAATTGTGTTTCATGAAATGGTATTAATATTCTAAGCATCTGTATTAATAATTTGTAATGTTTGGTCCACAAGTAACAGCCCAGACAGTTTCCCTATGTGTTTAATGGGGGGAAACTTTTCATAAATCTGGACTTGTAAAGAACCTGGACACGTCAATACCTTCTCCCTCCTGGCTTAACTTAATAACCCTAGGATACCTCAAAGCCTACTTTTGCTTATTAGTTAATATAAGAGTCTGGATGCCATAGGAAACAGTAACCCTTCTCGCTTCATAGCCGAGCTTCCAGAATTCCTGGGAAAAGCAACACTTCCTGAAGGTCAAGGTCATAAGGAGATCTTCATCATCATCAATAGAGTTGTACCCAACCATTCATATTCTGTTTTAACTTTTTCCATAATAATTTACATCATTTCATTTCCTCTTTGACTTCCTATCTAGGGTACTGAACCCTGACTGCCAAAGGACAAAGCCCAATACCCAATCCCTGCTGAACACTACCTTATTCCCATCTACCTTAACCTTTTACCTCCTCTCCTCTTCCCCACCAGTGTACCTCTTCTCATCAGCCTATAACTTCAACTGTGTCCTCTGAAACTCCCAGTCCAAAATTAAGAAATTTTCTTTATTTTGATTTTTTTTCTTCCTGTTCCTTGCTCTCCTAGTGATTCAATATTGATTGCAACTTAAGGCTTTCTCATATACCCTGACTCAATGCTACCAGTAAATTAGAATATTCTTTGCTTTCCATACCCACTTCTATACTAGCCTTCATCTTTAATCATTCAGTAACTTCTTGTTGGGGGCTGAGGCGGGCTTATGCTATGGGCCAAGTGCCATATATAGAATTGAGCTTGGATTGTTATTGGTTAGTACAAGGCTGAGGGGCGTGGCTTAGGGTATATAAGATGTTGTATGCGGAAGTACGGGGGTTCCGGGATGTGACCGCGATTGAATAAACAACTCCTGAAGACCTCGGGTGCTCTGTCTGGGTTTATTCCTCTTCGGAGGCCGGTTCGCGACCAAAGACTCACCATGGAACGGGGTGAGTAGAGAGGACGGGGTTTGATTATAGACAGATCGGTCCCTGCCGCTGCCGGACCCCGGCAAGTGGCGCCCGAACAGGGACCCGAGATCTGTAGGGACCGTCTGAGTCCGCTGGACGGACTCCCCCCAGGCAGCCTCATCTCATAGACGGATGAGATGGGAGGACTGAGTAGTAAATTTCGGCCCGAGGAAAAGGGGGTTGTAGCCTCTCAGCTATATAAGCTGTGCGCTAAACAGGGGCATAAAATCCCCCTATTCATAGAAGGGTCGGGTGAAGAGGAGGAAAGTCACGGTGTGGGGCCACAAGAGGAGGATGAAGGGGAGGATGGGGGGGAGGATGAGGGCCCCCCTCCCGTGTACCCCTGGGAAGAGTTAAGGAGGGCTAGAGGGGAATGCTGCGGAAAAGATGGCGGAGACACGACACTTCCGCATTCTTCACGGGGCACAGACTGGAAGGGCGGTAGGGAAGACATGAATGAGATGCTGAGTGAGCCCAGACAGGAAGAGATAGAAGAATGGGAGTGGCCCAGACAGGAAGAGAAAAGGAAATGGGACGGGGCTCCTCCGCGCGGTCCGGAGGCTTGGTTAGCCGTCCCGCGGAACAGGACCGCGCCGCCCCCATGCAGTTTAGCAGCACTCAGAAAAGAGAAAAGGGGAACCGGGTCGGGACCCCCAAGCCTACTCGCGGCCAGCGCCGCCCAGGCCCTTGAGCAAGGAGAGATGGTAGATTGGGATGACTGGGGAATATATCCGCTGATCACTGACCCGCTTACGGGGCAGCGGCAGTACACCCCAGTGCCATTTAAAATACTGAAGGAGCTGAAGGAAGCCGTGACCAAGTACGGCGCCAGCTCTCCCTATGTAAAAAGGCTGCTAAGGAATTTGATGGCTACCAATCCTTGGACTCCGTCAGACTTTGACGAGGTCGGTTCTGCTTGCTTTGATCCCTCCGGCTATATGGCTTTCAAAGCCCAGGTCCGCCGAGAAGCCCTAATTCTTGTAAAAGCTAGGGGATACACTCCAGTTGATCAAGCTGTTGATCTTCTTTGTGGCACAGGGGCGCAGGCCGACCCAAGAGTGCAGGCCCAGTATGGCCAGTTAGAGCTGGAGGCAGTACAGGAGGTGCACATGAAAGCTTGGGATAGGATAGGAAGCATGAGAGGAGGGAAGGCTCCGGCTAAGCTAAGTGGACTCAAACAGCGAGCCAATCAGGACCCATTAAGCTTCATCAATGAGGTCAAAGAGACTGTGACACGCGTTATGGGTGATGTGCCTGGCTCTGACCTACTCACAAAACAAATTGTGAGGGAGGGACTCCGACCTCGCTCTGCTGCCGCTATAGCCGTGTTACCTAATGATGCCTCCCTGGAAGAGATTATAGACAAACTAATGGACTTACCAGGAGAGGACTCCATGCAAGCCCTTGTGGCGGCCATGGAAAGCAGAGAGAATTCACTGGTGGCCGCCCTAGAGAAAATGAGCATGGGGGCCGGCAAGAGATCAGCTTGCTTCAAGTGCGGCAAACCTGGCCACCTCAAGGCACAGTGCAGAGCACCTGCTCAAACCCCTCGGTGCTACTGCTGCGGTAAGCCAGGGCATATTGCCAAGTTTTGCCGGCACAAAGGGAAGCCGGGAAATGGCCAGAGGGGGAGCCCGGCCGCGGGGCCCCCCCCACGACCCAACAGCGGCACGTATGCCCCAATAAAAGCCTGGACGGCAGAAGGCCAGAAACAGAGTGCCTACCAGATGGCCCCCTGGGAGACCTTATGATTCAGGCCTGCCCGGCCTTGGTCACAGGACCAGAGGGCTATTCAAACCTCTCTGTCTCTTAGAGCTCCCAGTTGAAATTTTCTTTAACACCCAACCCGACTGCCGGGATGAGGAGTCTCTCTTTTCCTCTTTACAGGAATGTGGTTCACCACCCTGGGAATCCTGGTGTATGGAATGGTGATTGGGCACCCCGGACCTGCGCTGAGGACGGTACCCTTCCCGATACCTGTGCAACAAAGTGTTCCCGAGACTCTTCACCACAAATGCGTCCTTTGGCCTACCCTATGCTAACGTGGACTCGCAGATTTCAGTTGATCCATGCAAGGGACACAGCGAACGCCCTGGTGCAGGTTGCACAGCAAACAGGGTTTTGGTGCCTATGCCGCATGAATGCGCGGCACAAAGGCTACTTACCAAAAATGCCTTGCTACACGATCCAACTGTTTGGCTCGCCTCCATGGAGGACATGTAACACCTTGGGGTAAGACGGGGCAAGCCCCAAGACGGGCAACTTCTCCCACCCGGCCGCCTAAGACAGGGCCTGAAGGTGTTAGGCTCCTAGGATGGCTAAGGCTCAGGGATTGAGGAGACGACCCAAGCCAGGGCACCCCACTCCCGGTGAGGCCATGGAATAGACATGCTAAAGCAATGCTTAGCAAGTTTGTACCGGGCGTTAATGCCTTGATAAAACAAAAAGGGGGAGATGTTGGGGGCTGAGGCGGGCTTATGCTATGGGCCAAGTGCCATATATAGAATTGAGCTTGGATTGTTATTGGTTAGTACAAGGCTGAGGGGCGTGGCTTAGGGTATATAAGATGTTGTATGCGGAAGTACGGGGGTTCCGGGATGTGACCGCGATTGAATAAACAACTCCTGAAGACCTCGGGTGCTCTGTCTGGGTTTATTCCTCTTCGGAGGCCGGTTCGCGACCGAAGACTCACCATGGAACGGGGTGAGTAGAGAGGACGGGGTTTGATTATAGACAGATCGGTCCCTGCCACTGCCGGACCCCGGCAAATTCTCCTTTGAGACTTACTTTATTGAAGTTTATAACATAATTTATATCTTAGTTGCTATGGCATCATCTTCATATCTTGTCTTATTTGTCTCATATCCAATTAACATCAAAGTATCACCATTTCTATATCTGCAATATTTCTTGCATATATCTACTTTCCTATTCACAAAACCACTGCTGACTTAATGTAGGCCTTTATGACTTTTGCCTAGAGTAGTATAACATCATCCTAATTGGTCTTGCTTAAGTCTCTCACTATTCCAATCCATTCTCCACACAACTCTTCAATTTCCCTAAATGAGTAGTCTAAGTATGTCAACCCCCTACATCCCACCACTCAATAAACTCCAGTGGTTCCCTCACCTCTCAGATCAACTACAATCCTCTCTCTTACTTAAAATGTTTCAAGTAGTTCCTACCAATTGTAACATGTTGTCCTCTATCTATGCCTTTTCAGGGTCAGGCCTGATACATCTGTCAGGATTATAGAGGGCAACCTGAGGATTTCATGAGGTATCTCCTTTCTTTCCTATCAGCTCAAACCCCCACTACCTCTGTTCCCTCTATTTTAGAGGACAGTGACTAGCATTCCAAGTTACATTTAATCACATGACGCCAAGTAGCTTTTACATAGGAAACTTTCTTTCAAATATAGTAAGAATAAACATGCAAACATTTTCCCCAAACCCCCATGGCATACACACCCTTACAACATCTTGTTCATTGGTGGAGCGGGCTTTAAATTTAACTCAGTCCCTACATAGCATTGATATCACCAAATTCCTGTCCAGATTTGCTATATGTGCTGCATGAATCCTACTGGTGTGGAATCCCAAAGGCTGTTCCTCAAGATTGCTTCTTGGGCCATGGATGCTGTGTTGCTTAAGAAAACCAGACTGAATTTGGATTCCTGTGGCTCACTCTCTTAATCATTAAAGCTCCAAAGTCAGAGATTCCACTCTCTTCATCACAATCTATGAGCAAAGTCACCACAATCCCTAGAAGCAAATAAGTCATAGCTAACTAAAGCTGATAGGCTTTTTAGAATGCCTCTATAGCCCATCATTTGCAATGATCCTTTCAACATATGGTGAGACAATTGGAACCAGTTACAATACATTCACATCTTCTTCCGTCTTTCTCTGGAAAACATTTTTTCTTCCAATTTTTATGTTTCTCCCTGAAATAGGTCACAAGAATCCTCTTCAGAGAATGGAGTGAAGGGAACAAAAAGAAGAGATGCCTTATATCACTTTTTACGCAATTGGAGAGTGGTTGAATAAATTGTTATATTGGAATATAATGGGATATATTTGTTCCATGAGAAATGTCAAAAGAAATAGTTTCAGAGAATCCTGAGTTATATAAGCTGATGCAAAGTGAAGTAGGCAGAACTAGTAGAACAATTTTATACCAGGACAGTAACATTGTAAAAAGAAAAAAGAATGCCTAACCATATCTTTACAGAACCTATGATGAAGCATGTTACCTCCTGACAGAGAGGTTATACACACAAAATATAGAAACACATCATTTTGGACATGACCACTGTGTATGTTGATTTTGTTTAGCTAAAGCTATTTGGTGCAAGGTTGCTGTAGGTTTTATTTTATTTTTCCTTTTCAGTCAATGAAGAAAAGAGTAGGGAATAGTGATTTGCACAATCATGTCTAGCAGAAAAGAGAGGGCCACTGTAACTTAAAAAAATATTTACAGAAAAGAGTTCTAAAGGAAGTACAAGTAGGATTTTGAAAGTAATGTTAAATTATATATGTGTATATATGTATGCATACACATGCATACATATATACATTTATTTTAAGAGGAATAAAATGGAAATTTGTGATTTTATAGAGAAATCTCTTGTGTTCTATGTATATGAAAATTAACTTTTTATATTTAATATTAGAATTTTAAAAATAAAAATAAGAGCTATGAATGCAAGGGTCATGGGGGTTACGGTGGTAGCAAAACCATGGATATCTACTGTAATCCCCTCATTTTATAGATAAGTATATTGAAGTCCAGGGAAGTTTAATGATTTGCACAAAGACAAAGGCAGCAAAGCCAGAATTTGAACCCAGGTCTAGAATACAATACTCTCTAGTTCTCTTTCCAATGATCCTGAAGGGAAAACCACTTTTAGGCAGACTCTGAAGACAATGACAGTTTACACTTCTAGAGTACTTTACATTTTCCAATGAGCATCCTTTCCCCCATAATTCTGTGGAAAAGACAATGCTAATATATTTATTCCCTTTTGACTTAGGAGGAAACTGAGACCCAGAGAATGTTCAACTTATCCAACAACTTATAGCTAATAAATATAAGAGCTGAGACATGAACCTATATCTTATAACAGAAATTTCAGTGCCCTTTGCCACCCAGTGATCATGCTGTCTCTCCAGACAGAATACTCACAGTGTCTTATTTATTTTGAATGAAGAAGTAGGCTCTTAAGATCTGTTGAGCCTCAGATTTTATATTCTGATAGAAAATTCAAAGAACAATAACATTTTTAATGTTGAACCATTTCTTGAAAGTTAATAAAAATGTTCTTGATGAGTTCTACTAAAGAAGTCAACTATGACTCTAGTAAAATTTCATTTCACTGTGAATTTTTATTTTCCTTTTCTTTTCTCCCTTTCTTTTTTCCTCCCTTCCTTCTTCCTTCCTTCCTTCCTTTTTTCTTTATTTTCTTCCTTCCTTTTTCTTTTTCTCTCTTTATGTGTGTGTGTGGGCAGGAAATGGAAATTATTATATGATATGTCTTTGCCTCTTCAGGTAATGCTGAGTATCCCATGAAAATCAATCTCACATAGTCTGTATTAACTTGCTTTCATAAATTATAGGAAAGCAGGCATACTCATTCATGATGTGAGGGAGAGCATTTCTGGTACCTTAAAAGTAGAATTTTGATCTGATATGAGGTGGAGCTATGATTAATATCATGCCTCATAACTTTTCAAGTTTTCAAAAATAAGCCATCTATTGCATCACTTAACTCCTAAAAAGAGAAGAGGATGATTTTTTCCACTGCAAACACCACACTGAGAGGAAGGTATAGTATAGAACCAAAATGATTTCTTATATGAATATTGAGTAAAGCAACAAATTATATTTATATCAATCTTTATAGTTTATTAATCACATAAAATGAATGAAAATAAAAATGGGAATTCTCATTTTTCCCCCTCTGAGCATTCATGTAATAGTGTAGGCCTTTCCAATTGCAAGCACCCAGGTAGACTTGTATATTGTGCTTTCTTCCTATGAGTTTCCCTAATTTTACTTCTCCCATCTCATTTCTGTGGAAGCTTGGGCATATCACTTCAACTGCTCCATCTATACAGCACATTTCACCCAGATCTAATTAATCTTTGAGGTGGGATACAGGGCAAATTAGAGTGCTAGAACAATTACCTTGATAACAAAATTGACTTCAAAAACCTCAGTTTTGAAAGGAAGGTGTTGAGAGTTTTATTTGGCTATTATATAACTATTCTCAGTTATTTAAAACCTGATAACTCTCTTACCTCCCAACATGCCACAAAGTCCTGACAACACAGGACTTAGCTTGAAAAGTTGAAGACTATATTGAATAATTACCTGATGAGCTGATAATAAAATCTGGCATTCATGTATTGCTTTAAAGTTTGCAGAGTTCTTTACATACATTATGCCTCACAAAAGCACTGGGAGAAAGCACCACAGGATTTATTTTGCCCAGCCTGTGATGTCATTGGCATAGGAAGTTCTAGATCTTCAACTTCTAGCCATGGGGGATTATTGAGAGATTCCATAAAGTATAGGAAAAGTGACTGGCCCACAACCATATGCACCAGTAATAGAACTTAGACTAGGATCTTTCTCTCTCTAAAACGAGCTCTCTACTCATTATATTATGCTGCTTTGGAATGTCAATTACATCCACATTGATCTCCTACTTGGTAATTATTGAACTACAGGTTTTCACAAAGTGAAATCATGTGGTTTCAGGCATCTGATCTCATTGGAACATGAAATAAAGCCAAACTATTGGCCACTTTTTTGTTAGAAGTACAGGCCAAGGCAATGAACATATAGCCATGGACAACTGGATCATACAGAGAAAAATGATACTGAGAGAGTTGAATTATTTCCCAATTTCATCAATGAAAATAAGGTACCTGACTTCACAGTGGTATTTTAGAAGGAAAATTCAGTAGTTTCCATTAGCTCTGTAAGACTTATTTTCCTCATTTGAAAAATGGGTATAATAACACTAGCACTCCCTACTTCCAAGGGATACTTTGGGTGCCAAATGACATAAGATAAATATTTATGTTATGTATAATATTATATTTATACACACATAGTACTATATGGGATAAACTGTTATTATTGTTGTCATTTATAAAATGCCTTAAAATTCTTTTGCCCCACATCTCCCCCACTCCAACCCAGATCATAGTATCTAGAAGAGACCATAGAAGTCATTATCTACTACGCTTATTTTGCAGAGGAGGAAATTGAGGCACAAAGAGAGGAAATTTCTTTCTGGGGCATACTGCTAGTAACAAGCAAAAATGGAATTCAAATGAAAGTCTTCTGACTATAAGTACTTCCTTTTTCTACCATACCATATTGTTTCTAGCTTGAATTATCAGAAATTATGTAACTATTTTTCAATTAAGGTATCTGGGTGATAGAGGGGAGACGGTGTCAGACCTGGAGTCCCAAAGAACTTATCTTCCTGAGCTCAAATCTGCCCTTAGACACTTACTAGTTCTATGTCCCTGGGAAAGTCATTTGATCCTGTTTGCCTTAGTTTCCTCATCTGTAAAATAGCTAAAGAAGTAAATGCCAAATCACTCCAGTATCTACGCCAAGAAAACCCCAAATGGGGTCATGAACAGTCAGACATGATTGAAACGACCACACAACAAAACAATTTTTAATTCATATGCTAACTGTGCAACTCTGGAAAATTTAGGGAAATAATTTTTCTCAACTGACAATTTCACTTTGGCAGTACACACTGAACCTGTAATTTGGATATGATGTGATACTTTGAATCTGAGATTCTAGTGTTTTAATATTTATAAATCCTTGCCATGATTGGTCCTAGGGAAATTCATATGTCCAGGGAAAATGTGCATATTATTGTTATTCCTATATTGTCTAGGCAAAGCTCCTATAGGTGATGACAGTAGTAAATCTTGTCAGTTCTCTAGCCTCATGTTTATGATTCTTCAGAAATAATGGAGAAAAGAATCCTTCCAGAAAATCCTTTCCTCTTCTAGAAGATATCAGGTTTATTCCAAGAGAAAGTCTTGCTACTTATAATTACCTAAGCTGAAAACATCCTTTAATTTTTTTTATTCTCTCTCTCTCTCTCCCTCTCTCTCTCTCTCTCTCTCTCTCTCTCTCTCTCTCCCTCCCCTTCTCCCTCTCCTCTCTTCTTCTCCTTCTCCCCCTCTCTCATTTCCCTATGTATGTACTAGAGTGTCACCCCCACCCTCATTACTAGGCAAATTACAGAACTATTAATGGGTTATAATTCACATTATGAAAGATCTGTATAATTTGGGAAATAATCCAGTCCCTATACTCTGCCCCCCCATCTTCCAAAAGGAGAGAAGAGTACTGTGTTTAGACATAAACCAAACTCAGATTCAGGGAAAATGGTTTGTTTGTCTTTGTGTCTGACCATTTCTCTATGGCTAATGGCCTCAGTCTCTATCATTGACTGGGCTTTGATAGTTTAAAATTGACCTTATCTCATTCCTTTCATCCTTCATTCTGACAGGTGTCTTAAAAGGAACATACTCTTTTATTTCTTTTTTCTTTTTTTTAAATTAAACAAATGCTTTTTTAACTTCTGGTTTATATCATTCATTTCCACCAGGTTATGAGTTACATTTTCCCCCCATTTTTCCCTACCCACCACCCCAGAATAGCAGTCCCACTAGATATCCCCTCATCCAATTTGCTCTCTCCCATATCTTCTCCCATACCCCATTCGACTTTGCCATTAGGGCAAGGTGAATCTCTGAGCCCCACTGCCTGGACATCTTATGAAACATTTAATTTTAAAACTTCGATTTTCAGATCCATTCCCTTTCTCCCTTGTCACTCACTCCCTCTGAGAAGATAAGCAACTCAGTATGTGTTGTACATGTATATCTATGCAAAACATTACCATAGTAGATATATTGTAAAAGACTGCTTATATTTCCCTCCCACCTTTCTCACCTCCCACCTGGTCCATTCCCTACTTTGATCCAGTCCCTCTTTGATAGTGGGTACTTCTAACCTCCCCTCTCCCCAGAATGCCCTCCCCTCCATCATCCCCCCTCTCATCCCCCTTTCCCCTACTCAGGAGAGTGAGTGAGGGTAAGATATTCCATTTAGTATGTATGTGTTTCTCTCCTTGAGCCAACTTCAATGAGAATATGCTTTTGCCTTTTTGCCTTCCTGTTCTTCCCCTCCCCTGCAACTACTTCCCCTTGCCTCTTCTACATGAGATAGTTTGCCCTACCCTGTCTCTCTCCATCTCCTCTTGCCACTTTCCTCTCTCACCTCTTGACTTCACCCCTTAAGAATCATCCCTTCCTTGGGGCGGCTAGGTGGCGCAGCGAGCAGAGAGCCAGCCCCAGAGCCAGAAGGACCCGAGCTCAGATCTGGCCCCAGACACCCAACACACAAACAAACACCCAGCCACGTGAACCTGGGCAAGTCACCCAACCCCAATTGCCCTGCAAAAAAAAATAATCATCCCTTCCCATCAAATTCAACCTGTGCCCTCTATCCATGTATACCTGTGAACATATGCCATGTACCCTTCTTCAATTATTTTCATAATGAGAAAGGCTTCATCAAACACAGTTATTGTTTTTCCATGTAGGAATGTAAATAGTCCAACTTTGATAAGTTCCTTTTGATTTCTTTTCCTTGATTACCTTCTCAAGCATCTCTTGCTTCTTGTGTCTGAATGTCAAATTTTCTATTCAACTCTGGTTTTTTCCTCAAGAATGCTTGAAAGTCCTCTATTCCACTGAATGACCATATTTTCCCCTGAAACAAGATACTCAGTTTTGCTGGGTAGGTGACCCTTGGGTTCATTCCCAGCTCTTTTGCCCTCTGGAATATCATATTCCATGCCCTTCTATCCCTCAGTGTAGAAGCTGCCAGGTCCTGGCTATTCTGATTGTGTTTCCACAATATTGAAATTGTTTCTTCCTGGCTGCTTGTAGTATTTTCTCCTTGATCTGGGGATTCTGGAACCTGGCTATAATATTCCTGGGAGTTTTCTTTTTGGGATCTTTTTCAGGAGGTGATCTGTGGATTCTTTCAACCTCTATTTTGCCCTCTGGGTCTATAACATCAGGGCAATTTTCCTTGAGAATTTCTTTAAGGATGATTTCTAGGTTCTTTCTTTGATCATGGCTTTCAGGTAGTCCAATAATTTTTAAATTATCTCTCCTGGATCTATTTTCCAGGTCAGTGGTTTTTCCCATGAGATATTTCACATTGCCTTCTATTCTTTCATTTGTTTGGATCTCTTTAATAGTATCTTGATTTCTCATAAAGTCACTAGCTTCCATTTGCTCCAGTCTAACTCTGAAGGAATGAATCTCCTCAGTGAGCTTTTGAGATTCTTTTTCCATCTGGCAAGTTCGACTTTTTAAGGCATTCTTCTCCTCATTGCCTTTCTGAGCCTCTTTTGCCATTTGAGTTAGTCTATTTTTTAAGGTGTTATTTTCCTCAGTCAGGCTGTTGAATGTCATTTCATACTTTTCTTGCATCTTTTTCATTTCTCTTCCCAAATTTCCCCCACTTCTCTTATCTGCTTCTTAAGGTCCTCTATGGCCTGTAGCCAGCTTGTATTTTCATTTGGGGCTTTTGGTGCAGGAGTTCTGACCTCACAGTCCTCCTCCATGCTTTGAGCCTCTTTGCCCCTAAAATAGGAGTCCAATGTTGAACTTTTCTGTTTATCTTGTTTCGTTTGCCTAAGCATATTGCCACTTAATTACTTGATTTTTGGGCTTGTTGCCACACTAGGACTCTGCCACCAGACAGGGGAGCTTCCGCCCAAACGTGGGGTCTTCACAACTTCCGCCAGTTGGGTGGCCTCTGTAAAGCCTCCACCCACTCTGGCAAGTTGGATACCCACCCCAAACTTCCCCCCCAGACCACAATCCAGATCCAGGCAGTTTAAAGCAAAAGTGATTAACCCCCAGACTAATTGCTGGATCTTCCTACAGTTCGCAGATCAGGAGCTAGAGACACTACTGAAGCTACAAAATGGCTTCTGTGCAGCTGTTTCTTCAGCAGCTTTTTGCCCCCAGGGGAGGAAGCCACGTGTTCCCCAAATACTGGTCCCAAAGTCCATAGGGCACTAACCTCTCACTTTGTCCTAGGCATATCTGTGCTGATAATTCTGGAATCACCACAATTGCTGGTGTTCTGGGCTTCCACCAGCCAGCTGAAGGCCCGGCCACCCTGGGGCTAAAACCGCGGACCTGGGCTCAGCTTTGCGGGCTGCGCTGTAGGTTCCCAGTGCACTGTGCTGCCTGCTCTCAGAGCACTGCGCTGGCCGCTCCCTGCAGGGCTGCTGGGCTGTCCTCAGCAGAAGGTTAGCTTCTCTGTGCTGTTCTGTGGGTGCTGTGGCTCCAGAAGTTGTTCGGAGCTCCCTTTCACATTGTTTGAAATTTGTGTGGGGCAGAGCACATTGGAAATGCTGTTTCTACTCCAACATACTCTTTTCTCAATAATTTACATGCTTTCTTCATTACCCTCAAAGTGGTTCATTTAGTAACAACAAAATATAGGGAGCTGTGTTAGTGGAGAAAGGAAGGGAAGGGAAGGGAACAACAGAAAGGAAGAGATGTGAAGGGAATGAGCAATTATATAGCACCTACTATGTAGTAGGCATTGGGTTAAGAACTTTTAAACCAAATGTAATAATACTAATAAGAAAAACAACAACAACAACAATAGCATTTATATAGCTCTTAAAGGTTTACAAATGTTAGCTCATTTGATACAATAATTCTGGGAGGTAGATGCTATAATTATCTCCATTTTATTGATGAGGAAACTGAAGCACACCAAAATTAAGTAACTTACCCAGAGTCACAAAGCAGTAAGTGTTTAAAGGCAATTACTTTAACTCAGATCTTCTAGAACACAAGTTCAGAGCTCTCTCTACTATGGCACCTAGCTGCATCATACTGAAAGTCACCGTCCTGCAAGAAGTTCTCTCATTGAGCAATAAGGAAAGAAACTATTTTCCATTTTGGTTGTGAGAGATTTCAATTAGAAAATGATAGAAAAAGGAATAAATAAAAAATAGCAAAGATTTTCTTTCTACTTAATTGTACGTGCTGTCTTCCAATTCACTCTCATATGTGAGGGTCCAAAAAGGTAATAAGAAGATTAATTTAGCTAAAGTCTATATTAAAGAACTCTAATGACAGGCCATCTAATTGTCTGTTGAGTGCAAGCTAGAGAAACATCCTTAATCTGGCCAACTGCAAAATCTTGGGATAGAGAAAAAGTGAATTTCGATTATAGGCAAACCAAATGAGATATTCTAGGGTGTCTTTTGCTTGTACTAGCTGTATATGCTAAGTGAACATGCAATATTTTTGTTAAATCTCTATTTCAATATTCTGAATGTTAATCTGTGCCTTGTTTTTGTTTTTGTAGCATCATCACCATCCCCACACTAATACTCGTCATTGTCATCAGAAACAAGATCATCATAAACCACATTTTTAGATTATTTTCAGGTTACAAATGATTTCTTCCCCAAAATCATATGAGGTGGGTAGCATGAACATTACTATTCCAGCTTTGTAAATGAGGAAATGGAGGCTAAGAGAAATGAAATGGCTTGCACAAGGTCACACAGATAGTTAACATGAGGGCTGGGACTCAAATCAAGACTTCTTGACTCCCAGTCTTCCTAATCTTTCCACTTCTTTGAGCCAGACATTGTATATACATATTCATTTATAAATTATCACATTATACTTTGATATTTCAATGTATTCCTTCCATTCTGATCTCATTAGTAGGAATTCTTTTGCTTTAGGTATAGTGAAATTGAGGGTCATGTAGGTTCAATGACTTATCCAGAATGAATCTTCTAAGCAATGGCAAAATCACAGAGAAAACAGATATTTGACTCCTCTTTCCACTTTGCCCTGCTTTCTCCACTGTCTAGTAAATTTTAATATAGACAGAATAGCAAAAAATGAAGTCCTAGCTATCATATAGCAATTTATAATTAGTTTTCTTGTAGTACCCCCACCCCCATCACATTTTATCACATCTCTAACAAACAGAAAGACAGTAAGTTGCAATGGTAGAAAAAAAAACAGTAAAACTAAATTTGAGTTTTGGCTTCATTACTTACTAGTTTAGCAAGTTAATTGAGTGAGTCACTTACCATTTTTGACGTTGTTTTGTCATGTATAGAGCCATAAAAAAAGCAGTAACATATCAGAAATAAGGTCACATGTCCACCTCTGATTAACATGGGCTAAAGATTAACCTGATTTGAAATCTACTGGAGCTTATTATCAACCAATTATAGACCTTTATTATAAAAGATAAACTACACAGAACATCAAATGAGCAGGATATAATATGTAACAAACTTTTCAACATATCAAAGACATTATTATCTATTAACCTCAAGCCATCTGCATTTCATTATTTTAATTTTGTACTAATTATTTCTTTGTATCATTATATGTTTTTGTTCCATATCTATCATTCTTTCATGTGCTTTGAACAGTTAATTTTCTTTTGTTTTGTATATTCTTACAAAAGAGTTCATATTTCCTTCTTTATCTTTTCCTTGCCTTTTTTATGACAATTGTGAACATTAAAGTAGTCTATAAATGTTAATTACTACTATCATAATTACAATTACTACTTAATTCATTCAAAATATTGCTTTATCTTTGCTGTGTATTAATTCTTTTAAAAGTATACAGGGGCGGCTAGGTGGCACAGTGAGTGGAGTGTCGGCCCTGGAGTCAGAAGGACCTGAGTTCGAATCCGGCCTTAGACACTTAATGCACACACAAATAAAAACCTAGCCATGTGACCTTGGGCAAGTTACTTAACCCCAATTGCCCTCTAAAAGGAAAAAAAAGTATACAAAAACATAGGAATTTAGAGTTTGAAGAAACCTAAAAGGTCTTTTAATTCAACCCATTTAATTAATTGATGAGAAAACTGAAGCTAAGGGAAACTTAAGGACTTACCCAATATCAAATAGGTAGAGCGTGACCAAACTAGGAACAGGAAACACATTTTTGACTTTTCTTTCCACTATGACCTGTTGTCTCCACTGTCTAGCGAATCTTGACAAAGATATGGGATATCAGAAAATTGAATCTTATCTATCAGACATCAATTTCTATCTAGTTATTCTTTGCATTTTAATACCATTCTCTTTAAAATAAGGGAATATAAACACTATTTGATAATAAGTCACATTAAGATAATGTTTGTGATTATAAAACATTCTATGTACATTGATCTATTTGGTTCTCACAATAATCCTGTGAGGTAGTTAGTTCAAATGTTAACCCCATTTTACTAAAACTTAGAGGGTTGAAGTAATCTGTCAAGTTCCACAGAAGAGGTTTAAACCCTTCTAACTTGGAAGGCTTTTTCCTTTTTCCCATACAGTCTGCTGCCGACCACATCCACCCAAGGTTTCTTTTTCTCCTGATAATTTCAAAGTCATCACTTTTATCTATCTTCCCAGATAGCCTCAAATTGGACTTCTGTATATATTAGCATTGAAACCCTTGGCACCTTTTCATCTGATCATTCACTTATTAAAAAGTGGAAATGTTTGGTTATCACAATTCAAATAGTCCTGGAAAGTGTATTTGAGAATAGGTATAAACTTGTTAAAAAGCATAAAAAATGCAAAAGCTCCCCTAATTAGTCCCTTAGAGAATCATTAGTACAAACAAAGGTATAGAATTTTCACTTCCCAAGTGCTTTTTAACAATCTCATGGAGTTCTAATAAAATGCCATACCTCTTCTGATACCATTGTAAAGTGAACACAGATGAACTGTTTGGGTTATAGTCAGGAGACTGGTACAAGAAGCATGTTTAAATAAACATTATTGTCAGGAAGAGGAGCATTCACAGGAGGGGCTAACCTTATTTCTACACTGAATATATTCACAGTTCCATATCTCTTTGGGACTAGCCAACTGCAATTCTTTTTGAATAACATTCTATATTTTCTTTGGGTTGAAATCAGGGCAATGAACTCTCCCAAGTTCTTTACCCAGGCACACATATGCCTCAAAGTTTTAAAGAGAGAATTGCATTCAAATGGGGAGTTGGAAATCTGCTTTATACTTTCCATACATGCCAAGGCCATGTGTCCTCTACCCAACAAAAGTGGGAGCCAGATGGAGGCAATCAATGAGAGAATTCCCCTCCCCCAATTCCCATGGAGCAACATAAGCAAAACTGGGGAAAGTGAACTTTTGGGGGATGGTGGTAGGGTGGGAATTTGGCAAGAATTATGCAAATGGATTCCTCAGTTTCACTGTGGACTCCGGTTTTGGAGACTAGCTTACTACATATCAGAAGTCTTCCCACAGTCAACAGGGTACTTGGGAGTTCTCAATAGAAGGAATTTGGAGAGTGGTAAAATTATTTAAGTAACATCTCAGGCTTCCTCATCATGGGCTCAAATTTTCCTGAGTAGAGTCACTTTTAATGAAAACTATTAGGAATATTTTATCAAAAAAGAAATATTAATGTGGTATGGTTCAAACACAAATGCCCCTTAGGAATTTTCCCCATTAAACATCTGTACATACTTATGTTGAAAAACACTTCCTTTGTTCAGACTCTCTCTCTCCCTCTCTCTCTGTCTCTGTCTCTCTCTCTCTCCCTCTCCCTCTGTCTCTCTTTCTCTGTCTCCCCCTTCCTCCCTCCTTCTCTCTCTCTCTTCCCCCCTCCAACCCCAGAGTTTCTGGGCTGTAACAAGTAAAGGAACTTATGTAAAGTATCTAAAAATAAGACAGTTATAATTATACTAACCTACCTCTTCGGATTCCTTCTAACTCTCCAGTCTTTCTGTAAATTACATCATAAACAGTAATCAATCATTCAATCAATCAATTAATCAACAAGCAATTATAAAGTGACCACTCTGTTCCAGGCACTAGGGATATTATACAAAAAGAAAATTCCTACTCTTAAGGATCTTATATTCAAAAAGGGAGGACAATAAGGACATATGTATATGTGTATCTCCTTATTGGAATATATGTATGCCATATATTTGTTCAGTTGTTTTCAGTCATGTTTGACCCTTTATGACCCCATTTGGGATTTTCTTGGCAAATATATTGGGGTAGTTTGACATTTCCTTCTCTAGCTCATTTTGTATACGAGGAAACTGAAGCAAATAGTTAAGCAACTTGCCCAAGGTCACATAGCTATTAAGTATATGAAGGCAAATTTGAACTCAGGAAGATAAATCTCAGCTGACTCTATATTACATATATGCATAAATATTCAAAAATATGTATGTATAATTATATATGTATATATGTATATGCATGTGTATGTGTGAATACATACACACTGTATCTATCTATACACACATACATATATACTTATGTATGTCTGTGTTTCACTCTCCTTATGGTCAGGAATTCTTTTCAAGTCATTTCATACCCCCAGGGTCATTAGCTGGGGTTCTATTCAGATAATAGGGGAGATTAATTAGCTAAAATCATAAAAACACAGATTGAAGTTTTGAAAAAGGACTTTCAATTCCATCATGCCACTGCTTGCCATGTACATCAACTCAGGGGTAAAAGGTCAGGGGGTAAAGGAGGTCAGGTATATGACTTTTCTTCTGTATTCTTCCTTTTGTTATTCATTTCTGTTCCCAACAAAATTGATCACCCTCCGACAAAGTAAGTGTGTACTTTGAAGCTTTGAAGTCAATCATTTTCCTTCATCTTTAAATTAGAAGGTAAAATATTTAGTCTCTTATACAGTATATAGAATTTAATGAGGAGTCTGTATATGTAAAATTTATTAACTATGATTAGACTCCCATATTGACCATCTCCTTTGAAGGGTAACTCTGGTAAACAAATAGCTTATCACTTCCATGCTCTTGTTATATCATTGAAGACACTTTACTACAAGGAAATCAGCCCAGGATTCTTCAAGTCATCATTAAGAATGAGAAAACCTTAACACACACATATGTGTATGCATGTATAAATGTATATAGCCATATAGACATGTGTCCTTATTGAGCATGCGTCACATGCGTTGATGTATGATGACATATACATGTCCACACACACTTTCATATATATGCAATATATACATATATATCAAATATGCATTTACATTTGTGTGTATGTATGTGTTTGTGTGTGACTGTATAGTTCTTTTTTTCTGTCTCTCTTGCTCTGTCTCTTCGTCCCTCCTTTCCCATATTCTCATTCTCTCTCTGTCCCCCTCAAAGTCTTAATGCGGTTTTAAATAGATAGACACTGGGACTGGGCCAAAAGATATTAAAAAACAACAATGCTGATAAAAGAAATATGGGAAATTTGAGACAACTATATTAGCATTCAAAAAATGTCAAACTAAAATTTATATGGTACCTCAAAATGATATCTAAAATATTTCTTCAATGATGAGGTAGAAGAGTAGTCAGAAGAAATTAATTAGATTCTTCCTTATTGTAATTCAATATTATTCCACTAAAAATATTTATTAAGGACTTATGTCAAATAAGCCACTAGGCACTGGAGAGATCAAAACAAACAAAAAAATTAAACAGTCCTTACTCTCAAGGAGCTTGCAGTCTGTTGAGATGGAAACAAGCAAACAGGTAAGGAAACACATATATGCCAATCAAACACACTGAAACAGTAGATGAGAAACACTAAAAATGAGGGAAACCAGGAAAGGAAGCATCATTTTCACTTAACCTTGAAAAGAACTCCAGACTCTAAAATACTGAAGTAAGAAAGGGGAACATTGAAGGCCTTTGGGAATACTCTTTCTAATACCACAGAGGTAGGAAACAGGGGTGATATGTACTGGAGAATATGAAGTATGCAGATACTTACCAATTTTGTGATTTGGGGCAACTCCCTTAACCTCTCAGGGCTACAGCTTTCTCATTTGCAAGACAAAGGGCTCAACAGCTGATCTCTAACCTAAAGTTCTTCTCCAGCTATAAATTCTATTATCTCACACATGCATAAGTGGTACCCTGAGGATAAAGAGAGAATGAACTCACTAATTTAGGCCACCAAGTAGAGTAATAGGTATAGAATAAAATCCAGCAGTTTAAGTCACTAAATGGACATCCAACTTCCATAATTACTTTTAATATTTCATTGTCCTAGAGACTGCTGCCAAAAGGGGAAATTAATTTCAAAATGAAGTGAACTCTTAGGCTACAACTATGCCCTTGCAGGAAATCACACTTTAACTTACTGTGCAGAGCAGTTTGTGGGGAAGGAACATTAAGGTGCATTTAGTCCTGTTCCCTGTCTAATGAAAGGATTTTCTTAGCAAGATCCCTAGCCAGTCAGGATCTATTCTTGAACCAACATCTCAAGTGATAAAGAGCTCACTAAAGAATGTAGTAGCTTCTTCCATTTTTACTGAGCTCTGATGGTTAGAAACTTCCTTCTCATATATGGTTATACTGCTCCTCCCCAAGATATCTTTACTCCTTTCACCATCCACCTTATTTAGTGTCCATATGTAAATGAGAAATGGACTTTAAGCTAGAGATGCTTTTCCACTCTATTTTAACGTATTCCATGTATTCCACAGGCCAGTCTTTGGCCCTCAGCCAGGTTAAGATTTCCTTTTAGTTACTGATCTGGAGGGTTAGGGAATCTCAATATTTGGTGTTCCTAGTATGAAGGCCATATGCACCAACTTAAATTTAGCTCTGAGACATCTATCATGCTATACATATGTTGGTGTTTACTCTGAAAAAGGCTCATGAATAGATAAGTTTGTGCAACAAATATCATGGATCAAAATTAATGTTAAAAGTGAGACCTTCAAGTTCTTCTAATTTAACCTCCTCAATGATAAAGGAAGAAACTGAGGACAGAATGATTATGGGACTTGCTCATTCCTCCTCCGTCTATCATCCTACCACTATGTTTTAAAAATATTTTCTTTAAATGGTTTGGGAGAGAATGGACAGTCCTGTTAGTGATTAGCCTTAATTGCAGGAAAATGTGGATACTCATTTTCCCTGTGGCCTCTCCCATTCAACAAATCTCTACTCAAAATAATAATGTCAGAGAAGAGAATTAAATACATCAATATAAGTTACACATTAGCCTATCTCTAATACTAAAATGATGTATTTCAGAATCACAAGGAAAGCAGAATGTGAATGTGAGGCCTATCTCAGGGGATGAGGGGTAGGTTTTTGCTGAAAGCTCAGTCTAAAATGCCATATTTTTGTGCCTATGGCTATGTCATTGGAGTTAGATTACAAAGTTATTATCATGTGCATAAAAGGTGGCTGCATAAGGTTGTTTCATGTAGTCTGGTAAAATTCTTACTGGATGACTTAATTGCTTTCTAATTTAACTCCTTACAGCTAACCTCAAATTTATTAGAAAAGAGTCATGAATCTGACATAACTTAAGACCCATTTCATATTTACCAGTATAGAGTCATTTCATTCTTTTCTTAATAAAAAGATAGTCCTTCATATTCAAATGGAAAGTTTGTATGTTTGTAAGGTTTTGCACATAAGCATGCCCACTTGACCAAAAAGCCCCTGCATATTTTGCACCATCAGTCTCAAATTCCTAAAAGGAATTATTGAAATTAAAGATGACTCAATCCGTGAATTGAATTGGGGAATCCTTGTCAGTACAACCTGCCCATGGGGCCATGATGGGGCATCAGAGTAGTAATTTACTGGAGAACATGTGTACTATTATCCTATTTCATGATACAATTATTACTTATCTGTCTACACTGTTGGATTGAAAATTTGTTGGATAAAGGGACCTGTCTTATTAGGTGCTATTTTGTATGTGGAGTACATTCCTTCCTGATATCCACTTTTTTAGAATCCCTAAATTCCTTCAGCATGTAGCTTGGCTGCTACCTCCTAAATACAAATTTTCCTGATCTTCCTAGTATTAGTAATTACATTTATACACACACACAAATATGCATATATGCCTACAGGCAGACATACATACATACATACATATACACAAATACATATATACACATATGTTATATATAATATATATGTATTCTGGGGCTTTTTGCTATTACAACTATACACAGAATAGGTAACTAATGTGTGTTTTTTGAATTGAATGATTTATTTTTTTAAGAACTTAGATGATTGCCTAAGGTCTAAAACATGCTTGAGGAAATGTTTGTTGAATTAATGGCCGGGAAACTATTTCCCATCCTTAAGTCCCAACTCAAGTTCCATTTTTTCTAGGAAGAATACTAACCCCAAGCATCAATGATCCCTCCCTTCTTCCAATTCATAAAATTCACAGCATATCAGTTAGTTGACAGTTGTCTTATGCTTCCTTGTAGCATATCTTTTATGTGTGGCTAATATTTTAATTTAAAAAAATGTCTAGGGGTGGCTAGGTGGCACAGTGAGTAAGAGTGCGGGCCTCAGAGTTGGGATGACCCGAGATAGAATCCAGCCTCAGAAAATGAGCACCTATACATAAATAATGACTGGCCGTGTAACCTTGAGCAAGTTACTTAACCTCAATTGCTTTAAAAAAATGTCTACTGCCTAGATTGTGACCTACAAAGGAATAAACAGTGCATTGGTTACCATACATATAGGCACTGTATAGATAATCATTTAGCCTGACCATGGAAGAGCATGACAAAAGCCAGCTGAATCACATTTAGAAAATGACATGGAAATTTCAGTGACCTGAAGAAGTCATCTGAAACAAAAGCTCATTCTTTAAGCATTATGCCAACTAGCTATGAGTCATGCAAAGCCCGAGAAGTGGTGGTTGTTCAGTCATTTCAGTTATATCTAAGTTTTCATGACTTGATATAGGATTTTCTTGGCAAAGAAACCAGAATGCTATGTCATTTCCTTCTCCAACTAACTTTATAGATGAGGAAACTGAGGCAAAGAGGATTAAATTACTTCCTCAGGGTCACATAATGCCTGAGGACAGATTTAAACTCAGGAAGATGAATGTCTCTAATTGCAGGCCTGGAACTCTATCTGCTGTGTCACCTAGCTGCCCTATGAGAAGTGTACATAAGACATAAAGATAGGCTGGTCTAGTCATGTAGTAAGAATACAAGTAATAGATGACTAGCATAAATGTTATTCTACTATCCATGAAACATTGAGAGACAACGGTGAAGAGCCCAATGTTATTGAATAGATTCTCCAAGGAGGATTTATGGAAATTCGTGATCAGAAATCATGATGGTGACAAGTTATAGATTTTGATATATATCAGTGAAGATTGTGGGATGTCCATACTGGAGAGATCTGTTTCATAAAGATTCCAAATAAACAGAAGTGGAAGAAATATTGATGACCATCTATCCCGTTCAATGCTTCCATTTTATAGAAGAGCCTAGAAAAGTGAAGATAGTGAATCAAAACAACCCAAGCAATAAGTAGAAGGTCCAGAATTTCAAGTAATTTTCTGACCCCATTTCCAATGATCTTGATACTACATTGTTTTCTCATATACATCAGTTCCAACATTTCATTACCATGTGTTCTTAAAAAAAAAAAAAACTTCTTGATAAAGATGAGTTTTTGATTGTTTTTCCCATAAGAACAATTTTACAAGTGATGACCGTACTTCTGACAAAGATTCACAATAAAAGAAATCATAGATTTTATGGACAATACATCCAAAAGAAAAGAAATCTAATTATATATCTCTCTAACTTAAGAGAATAAAATCAGTCCTACAACTTCTATGAAATGAGCTTAAATGCATTGTGCATGGATTAGCAATGTGTGATACATTATACATAAAACCTATCAAATATGACTATACAGAATCATCAATTTGATGAAAAACTAAGTTCTAGATTTAATGTTTGTTATTTAACAAAATTGTTTCTTGCATTATTAATATTTATTGCCTTGATAGGTAGGAATCCTCTTAGATTTAAAAAGAAATGATCTGCATATCCCAGTACACTAAGAAACTTAAAGTTGACACCCATTTTTTTCTCTCAAGAAAACTATGATATGATACACTTTTCTGCTGAACTCAGTTGCTTCTTAGTAGCAGAGTTGGCATTCAGTGCCTGTTTTTGATAACAATAGTTATGACAGTTTTTCTTCACTAAAAAAAAAAAGAAAAATTTAAAAAGAAAAACTGACCCAGAATTTCTCCTCCTCCCCTTCTTCCTCTTCCTATGTCCTCATTTTACTGAAAGCTGTGCTAAGTAGCAAATCAAATAAAGACTCCCGGGAAGCAATAAGTGACAGCTATCACAGCACTTTACACTCCATTGGGATGCCATAAAAACAATTACCTTATCATTAGGGACTTTAAAACAAGAGGATTTTCGAAACCTCTCTTAAATATTTCTAAGACTGGACTTTGCATGGAAACTGCTGAATGAATAGATAAAGGCAGCAAGAATTGTGGTATAAATGTTAATTTGTATGTGTCCAATAACAGGAGCAGAGACATTTTATTGTTCTCTTGAACTCCTGTTTAACTTTCCATGTGTCTGTGCCTTATTTCCTTAACTAGATTGTAAATGCTGTCATACTAAGGAAGCCAGGACAACTGTGCAGGTGGCAAACAGCAGCTGCATGTAATAGCCCTAAGGACTATTCTGTGGCTGCCTGCATGGTAACAGATAAAATCAGAGGGAGGTGAAACTTTTGTAGTTCTGTTTGATAGGCTAGACAGTTTTCCTGTGGCCTCAGTGTTTGTTTGAAGAGCAGAAAGACGCAATGAAGCACTATGTCTTTGTACCAGCACTTCTCTCAGTTCCATAGGACAAGCTAATATATTTCAAGGGAGTATCTTAGGCTTGAAGCATCTTCCACTTACCCAAATGGAAATTCAAATCATTTTACTTACCATGCAGAACTTGCTCCAGATGCTATCTGCTAACTTTCTTATCTCCCACCCACTCATTCTTTTGACAAAAATTGATTGGATAGTTCCATAAGGGAGGTAGGTATAATATTGTAGAAAAAGACCTGGGTTTAAAATCATAAGATCAACAGTGTGCTACAGCCTCCATACCATGATACCTCTTCTCCAGCCTTCTCCCCTTCTGCCACTTGTGGTTCCCATTGCCCTAGACCTTTGTCCTCCACCACTGGGATACTAGATTCTGATATAGGAATTTTTGCTTTATGTTACCCAGAACCAGCACTTCTTGTCCATCTCTACAGTATGCTGTCTGTTTCCACTTTGTGCAACCATCCCACTTCTAATGTGCAGTGGAACCTTGACCTCTGTATCTGGGATGATGGGTTTTGATGAAGGAGCTTTGCATTATCTTGCCCATAATTAGGCTTCCATGTCTTTTCCTGACCATTTTCATACCATAACCTACTACCTTCTCCTTTTCCAGAGTCCCTTTATTTAGTCAATTTGAATATAATCTTGAGGGCAACAGTTTCCCTGCTTCAATTTTCAGATGAAGAAATTAAAGCCATCTATAGTCATATGGAAAAATGATCTAAATTATTGATTAGAATACAAATTAAAATAATTCTGAGGGACCACCTTGAACCTATCAAATTTACTAATATAACAGAAAAGGAAAATGACAAGTGTTGGATGTGTGGTAAAACTTGGACACTAATGCATTTTTTGTGGAGTTGTGAATTGAACCAACCATATTGGAGAGCAAGTTGGAACTATGTCCAAAGGTCAATCAAACTATGCATGCCCTTTGATCTAGTAATGGCACTAATAGGGCTGTATCCCAAGGAGATCATAAAAAATGAAAACGGTCCTACACATACAAAAATATTTATGATAGCTCCTTTTGTGATGAAAAAGAATTGTAAATTGAGGGAATACTCCTCAGTTTGGGAATTGCTGAACAAATTGTGGTATATGAATGTAACAGAATACTATTGTGCTATAAGAAATGATTAGCAGGTAAATTTCAGAAAAGCCTGGAAAGACTTATGAACTGATACTGAGTAAAGTGAACAGAAGCAGGAGAATATTGTACAGAGTAACAGAAAAATTGTGAAATGATCAACTCTGATGAACTTAGATCTTCTCAGCAATAGAATAATACAAGACAATTACAAAATACTCATGATGGAAAATGCTATCCATATCTAAAGAAAGAATTACAGAGTCTGAATGCATATTACAGCATTCTATTCTCTTTTTTGTTTGTTTTTTCTTTCTCATTGTTTTTCCCTTCTGTTCTGATTCTTTCACAATATGACTAATGTGGAAATATGTTTAATATGATTGCACATTTATAACCTATATCAGATTGCTTGCCATCTTGTGGAGGGTGGAGGGAAGGGACAAAAAGAGAGGGAAAGGGATAAAAATCTGGAACTCAAAATATGATAAAAAAATGAATGTTCAAAACTGTCTTTACACAGAATTGAAAAAAAATACTATAAAAAACAGATCTTCCCTGCTTCTTATATCTTAATGCTTTCCTGGGATATTATAAATGCTTTATAAACATTCTCTCCATCTCTGTCTCCATGTAAGTTTCTGTCTCTGTCTCCATGACTGATGCCCTTTTCCTCTCCCTCTCCCTCTCTCTCCCCCTTCTTCAACTTTCCCGTTTATAATTGGAATGATCAATATAGTTGGACTTAAGCTTACTCTAGATTTAAACAAGCAGTTCCTTTTATTTACAAAATCCTCTAAAATTTTTTGGGTCACCCATAACCATTTGTCTAAGTGAAAGAAGAGATCCTCTGATTTTTATTTGTTTGTTTTGTTTCTGGTACATTCCATTTTACTTTCACAAAGTAGGTCAAAATCAAGACTAGAAATGACCATGAGAGAAGTATAGGGTACTTTCTTGTGTATATCTAATGAATCAATCTTTATACTAGTCCAAATTCTATGGTTAGATTAACAGTGTATGAGACTGTCTCTATTCCTTGAAAGTCCTAATCCTTTTCTATATGATTAACTAAACTTGTAGCAATATTAGTTTTGAGTTGGGCAGAATGAGGTATCTTCTAATGGTGTAATGAGTAAAACCTGGGTGGTTAGCTACATGATGCCTTTCTGTAGAGGCCATTAGAAATAATAATAATTTAAACTTAACAAATGGAAAGAAGGAGGAAGATGGAAGGAAGGAAGGAAGGAAGGAAGGAAGGAAGGAAGGAAGGAAGGAAGGAAGGAAGGAAGGAAGGAAGGAAAAGAGAGGGAAGGAAAATCAAATGAAAGGAATGGAGGAAAGAAAAAAGAAAGGAAAGAAAAATAGAGATTTTTTAAGGAAAGGAAGACAGGCAAACTAAATGTGTGTCCTTGCCATAGAGAGTGTGTTGATCAGTATTTCTTTCAGACCAATTGTTTAATCTTTTTGAAATTAGTTCCTTTTACTTCATGATGGCATCTGGCTATCTATCTTTCAATCAGTCAATCTATCTGTCTTTATCTACATATTCATCAATTCAATTATTCTTTCCTCTTTTAAGAGCATCAACAAAAATTCACATATCAATAGTGAAAAAAAAGAAAGTAGATAAAATATGAGATGTTGAATATATATGTATATATAGCTTGTTTTGTTGTATAATTCAAATTTAATATAATTCAAATATCTTCTCTGTGTCCTTTGAACTTCTTGCTTGCTAGAGTTTGTTTTTAATAAAATTTACATACTTATTTCTTTCTTTGCTTTTAGTGTCACTGTTACCAGGTTCACTTGTAAAAGGAAGATCTAATGCTGAGATTCATTATCTTATTTATTTCAAGAGCCATTTTCAAAATCTCTTGAAGCCTATGGATTCTTTTTTTTTCTTTTTGGAAGGCAATTGGGGTTAAGTAACTTGCCCAAGGCCACACGGCTAGGTTTTTATTTGTGTGTTAAGTGTCTGAGGCTGGATCCACACTCAGGTCCTTCTGACTCCAGGGCCGATGCTCTACTCACTGCGCCACCTAGCCGCACCACTCCATTTTCAATATACTGACTCTAAATACATAAAATGAAAATATGTAAGATGACAAAGAATGCCAATTAAATTGAGAAAAAAAACCAATAAACATCAGTTGCCATTCACAACTATGGCTAAGGGGAACAAGGAAAAGAGGTCACAAAACATAATATAGTTCATTTAATTATATGATATTCAACAGCTTCTACACAATCAATGAATCAAACCACAAGCATTAATAAGCACTTAATACATGCCAGGTAGTAGACTAAGGTCTGGGGATAAGAAGAAAAAAATACGCTGTAATGAGAACAACAACATACATAAATCAGAACATAAAAGATAGATGCAGAGTAAATGGAAGTGAGCCTCAGAGGGGATGACATTAGTGGTGAAAGATAAGGGGAAAACTTTTTCAGGGCTGAGAATTAAAAGAGTTGGAGGTTGGGGAATAGAGTACTCCAGACATTGGGAACAGCCAGTGCAAAAGCACAGAATTTGGAGGTAGCTTTTTTTGTATGAGGGAAAGCAAGTATACCAGTATGGCTGTATTGCTGAGAACACAGAGGAGAAAAAAGTATAAGGAAATTGGAAAAAATAGGGAGGGACTGAGTTGTGAAGTTTTAAATGTCAAATAAAGAACTTTTTATTTGATCCTGAAGGAAACAAGAGTCATTGGGGATTATTGAATAAGAGAGTAACATGGTCAGATTTATCTTAAGGAAAAACATTTTGGTAAAGATGTAAATAATCAGAGTGGAGAGAAACTTAAAACATGGAAACCAATCAAGAGACTATAGGAATAGTCCAGATGCAAGATGATGAAAGACTTTCGAGGGGTCATGGCAGAAGTGCTTTAAATAGAAGAGTATGTATATAAGAGATGTATAGAAATAAATTAGAAGATAGAGTTCCATATGTGGAATGAGTGAGATATATGAGTTCAGAATGACATTAAAGTTATAAACCTTGGTGACTAGAAGGGTGATAATGCCCCTTAACAGTAATGACTATTTCAGAAGATGGGATGTTTTGGAGATGGGGCAATACTGAGTTCTGTTAAAAACAAACAAAACAAAACACTGCATTTGAGATACCTATCAAGCATACATTCGTAATGTCTAAAAGGCATTTGGTCATGAGTACTACAGCTCAAGACAGACTAGGATGGGATAATAAACAGATGTAGGATTCAATGAAGCTACTTGAAAAGAAACTGCCAATCAGGATAAAAAAATGCATCAAAAATCTCATAAAACTGTCCCAATTTCCATAAGAAATTTCCATGGGAAAGAATGGGGGATAAAAAAGACATGTGACATACCACAGTGTTTTCCTACTGGAATGACAGAATGCCTGAATTTTTTGGTTGGTTGGAGGACCCTCCAATCATAAGAAGTGGTTTTTTTCCTATTTTTACCCATTTTGAGGGGGGGCATTCAATCAATAAGCATTGTTATACAGCTTATATGTTCCAAATAGTGTGCTAAGTGTTGGGAATAGAAAATAACTAGAGGATGAAGCACTTTCTATTTCTGAGGAACTTACATTCTAATCAAGAGGAGACAACAAGTACATAAGTTTATTACAGTATAAACATAGATGGAAGGGATAGAGAAATGATTTATGTTAAAGATTGTGCTAGAAGAAAGGAATTACCCATATCCAGGTTAATATTCAAATTTCAAATTTCAATTGCCATCATTACATTAATGCAATGCATTAGTTTACCATGCTGTGTCAATGAAACTTTTGTGTTTAGAAGGAAAAATAAATGAGAAAACACTCATTTTACTATTCAAAACCTCAAATTATTCTTGAGATGTATAAAAACAATGTTTGTGAAAACCAGTCAGAAAAAATACATTAAGACAATCCACCATGAATAATACCCACCTTGGCAATCACTCCATCTTCCAAACGGTCGCCAAAGCTATTCTCCTAATGCATAGATCTGAAGGTATCATTCCTGTCCTTAAACACCAGTGACACCTTGTCATTTCTGTTTGGCATTTAAGTTCTTTGCCACCTGACCCCAAACTACCTTTCAAGCTTTTTAAAAGACAATATTCCCCATCCTAACCCTTTTCTACCTTTCCAATCTTAATCTTTATTCCCCTCCTATAGCCTAGTTCCTAGGCACATTGGCTTGCTTGGTATTCCTCATATAAGAGCAGTTCATCTCCCATTAAATGTCTTTGTACTACTGGCTGTTGCCCTCATCTGAAATGCTTCCCCATTCACACTTCTGCTTCTTAATTTTCCTGGCTTCCTTCAAGCCTTGACTCCAATCCAAACCTCTGCAGAAGGAATTTTCTGTGCTTGTGCCTTCACTTCTGAAATTACCTTCCATCTACTCTCTACCTCCCTGTCTCTGTCTGTCTCTGTCTCCGTCTCTCAGCCTCTGTCTCTGTCTCTCTGCCTCTGTCTCTCTGCCTCTGTCTCTGTCTCTCTGTCTCTGTCTCTCTTTCTCTGTATCTCTCTTTCATACAAACATAATAATTTATATGTTGTCTTGCCCTTTAGAAAGTGAGTTCCTTTGAGGTCAAGGACTGTTGGCTTGTCATTGTTGCTGCTATTTTGGTGTAGGGAAGGGGTTTTTTGTTGCATTACCTCTTAGCATATGCCCAAAGTTTAATTGCCTCACTGATGTGGCATAATATACCATGTAGGGGAAATGGTCTTCTATTTTTCATACACGACAATCCACCTCCTGTTTTCATGCTTTTGGGTTTACTGTCTCATGCCTGGAATCCACTCATTTCTTACCTTTACCTCTAATTTCTTTCCTAACTCAAGCATAAATGCCATTTTATGCATTAATCCTTTCTGATCTCCTTGGCTGCAAAGCCACTTCTCCCCCCATACCCAATATCACTTCGCATATTTTGTATATCTGTGGTATATATAACTATACATGTTCATGTTGTCTCTCCCAATAAAATGTTTTTTTTAGTAAATATTTTTAATAAATGTAATTAAGTTGCTCAGAAAACATCATAAATATGATTGTATTAGGATAATTTTTTTATTTAAACAAATGCTTTATTTACTCCTGTTTTACATCATTCATTTCTGCCAGATTTTGAGTTACAAATTTTTCCCCCGTTTTTCCCCTACCCACCTTCCCAGAATAGCAGTCCCACAAGATATCACTTCCTCCACCCTGCTCTCTCCCATATCTTCTCCCTTACCCCCTTCGACTTTTCCATTAGAGCAAGGTGAATCTCTGTTCCCCTATGTCTGTACATTATATCTCCCAATTACATGCAAAAGAGTATTGATAATAGTGTTTATATGTATTTGAAACATTTAATTTTAAGACCTCAAATTTCAGATCCATTCCCTTCCTCCCTTGTCACCCATTCCCTCTGGGAAGATAAGTAATTCAGTATGTGTTGTACATGTATAGCTATGCAAAATATTACCATAGTAGATATATTGTACAAGGCTGCTTATAATTCCGTCCCACCCATCCCACCCCCCACCTGGTCCATTACCTACTTGATCCTGTCCCTCTTGTATAGTGGGTACTTCCAAAACCTCTCCTCCATGCAAGAATGCCCTCCCATCCATCATCCCTCCTCTCATCCCTCTTCCCCCTATTCTACTGCAGGTTGAGATATCCCATTTAGTATTTATGTCATTCTCTCCCTGAACCAAATTCAATGAGAATGTGGTTTTGCCTTTTTGCCTTCCTATGCAACCACTTCCCCTTGCTTCTTCTACATGAGATAGTTTACCCTACCCTGTCTCTCCCCATCTCCTCTTGTCACTTTCCTCTCTCACCTCATAATTTCACCCCTTAAGTATCATTCCTTCCCAACAAATTCAACCTATATTCAAGCCCTCTATCCATGTATAACTGTAAACATATATACACACATTCACATGTGTATTCATGTGACCACACACCCTTCTTCCATTATTTTCATACTGAGAAAAGTTTTATCAGTCACAGTTTTGTTTTTCCATGGAGGAATGTAAATAGGTTAACTTTGATAAGTTCCTTTTGATTTCTTTTCCCTGATTACCTTCTCAGGTATCTCTTGCTTCTTTTGTCTGGATGTCAAATTTTCTCTTCAACTCGGGTTTTTTCCTCAAGAATGCTTGAAAGTCCTCTATTCCACTGAATGACCATATTTTCCCCTGAAACAAAATATTCAGTTTTGCTGGGTAGGTGACCCTTGGGTTCAGTCCCAGCTGTTTTTCCCTCTGGAATATCATATTCCATGCCCTTCTATCCCTCAATGTAGAAGCTGCCAGGTCCTGTGCTTTTCTGATTGTGTTTCCACAATATAGAAATTTTTTCTTCCTGGCTGCTTGGAGTATTTTCTCCTTGATCTGGGGATTCTGGAACCTGGCTATAATATTCCTGGGAGTTTTCTTTTTGGGATCTTTTCTGGGAAGTGATTGGTAGATTCTTTCAACCTCTATTTTGCCCTTTGGGTCTAAAACATCAGGGCAATTTTCCTTGAGAATTTCTTGAAGGGTGATTTCTAGGGTCTTTCTTTGATCATGGCTTTCAGGTAGTCTAATAATTTTTAAATTATCTCTCCTGGATCTATTTTCCAGGTCAGTGGTTTTCCCCATGAGATATTTCACATTGCCTTCTACTCTTTCATTTGTTTAGATCTGCTTAACAGCATCTTGATTTCTCATAAAGTCACTAGCTTCCATTTGCTCCAGTCTAACTCTGAAGGAATGAATCTCCTCAGTGAGCTTTTGAGATTCTTTTTCCATCTGGCAAATTCGACTTTTTAAGGCATTCTTCTCCTCATTGCCCTTTTGGGCCTCCTTTGCCATTTGAGTTAGTCTATTTTTTAAGGTGTTGTTTTCCTCAGTCAGGCTGTTGACCCTCATTTCATACTTTTCCTGCATTCTTCTCATTTCTCTTCCCAATTTTTCCTCCACTTCTCTTATTTGATTTTTAAAGTCCTTCTTAAGGTCCTCTATGGCCTGTAACCCACTCATTTTCCTTTGGGTCTTTTGGAGCAGGATTTCTGACCTCAAAGTCCTCTGACTATTCCATGCTTTGATCCTCTTTGCCCCCAAAATAGGAGTCTAATGTTTCATTTTTCTGTTTATTTTTTTTTTTTGCCTTGGCATGATGCCACTTAATTACTTGACTTTTGGGCTTGTTGCCATAGTAGAACTCTGCCACCAGACAGGGGACCTTCTTCCCGAACAGTTGGGGAGCAACTTCCATTTCTGGCAAGCTGGAAACTCGGCCCACGACCTCCCCACCCAGACCACAATCCAGATCCAGGGAGGTTAAAGCAAGAGCGATTACCCCTGAGACTGATCTCTGGATCTCCCTACAGTTTGCAGGCCAGGAGCTGGAGCTGCCACTGAAAACTGCAAAATGATGTGTCTCCTCAGCAGCTTCTAGCCCCCAGGGGAGGAAGCCAACGCGTTCCCCAAATACTGGTCCCAAAGTCCATAGGGCACTGACTTCTTACTTTGTCCTAGGCCGGTCTGTGTTGACCATTCTGGAATCTCCACAGCTGTTGGTGTTCTGGGGTCCCTCCAGCCGGCTGTTGGCCTGGCCACCCTGGGGCTAAAACCACCCACTGCACTGCCAGCTCCCAGAGCACTGTGCTGTCCCTTCCTGCAGGGCTGCTGGGCTGTCCTCAGTGGGAGGTTAGCTTCTCTGTGTAGTTCTTTGGGTGCTGGGGCTCCAGAAGTTGTTCAGAGTCCCCATACATAATTTGAAGGTAATCTGGGGGAAGAGAGCCTTGGAGGTGCTGTTTCTACTCTGCCATCTTGGCTCTGCCCCCTCTCCAAATCGAATGTTAATTTGATGACTGGGAGTATTTCACTATTTTCTTGTACTCCCATTGCCTAGCACAGTGTAGGCATGTAATGAATACTTGCTAATTGATTTATTGATAAAGCAAAAATTTCTGCTTCCCACAACCAAAATATGACTAAAATCACTTTTAATGAAGAAACACTAGAAATCTGTTTTTTTTTTTCATAATAACACAGATAAAACAAGGGTAACCATTGTCTCAACTATCATTTGATATAATTCAGGGAATATGAGTTACAGTGATAAAACAAGAAAGATAAATTGAGGAAGTAATAATAGGCAAAGAGAAAATAAATTATGTCTTTTTGGAGATGATGACAATTACTTAGAGGACCTCAGAAATTTAATAGCAAAAAGAATTATTCAGTACTATTGATAGCTGCAGTAAAGACATACAACAAAAAATAAATCCTCAAAACTTCAACTTTGCCCTGTATTACTAATAATCCCCCCCCAAAAATGAAAAGAAACAGAAATATAATTCAAAAGAACTACAAAAGTTATAAGATATTTAAGCTCTTCCAGATTCTCAGTGTCCAGTTAAAAATAATATTCAAATCTTTGCAGAAACTGAGAAAGATTTAAGTAATTTGAGATTATTCATGCCTGTGCTATGTTAATTTAATAATACTGATAAAACATATAACAATGTGATATAAAATAATTATTATTCTAAATTAATTTAAGGATTCAGTATTTTACCAAATAGTTACCAAAGGGATACTTTCTTGAATTAGACTAAATAATAACAAATTTTATTTGTAAGAACAAAAGGTCAAGACTTTTAAGGGGAAACAATAATAAAAGTAAAAATATACATACCTGGGCAAGTCACTTAACACTGTTTCCTCAGTTTCCTCATCCTTAAAATAAGCTAGTGAAGGAAATGGCAAACTGCTCTATTTTCTTTACCAAGAAAACTCCAAATGGGGTCACAGAGAGTTGGACATGACTGAAAAATGACTGAACAACAAAGAATGTATATGGGACTGGAATTACCATATTTAAAACTATATTACAAATCATTAAGCACTTAACCTATTTGGTACTAGTTAAAAATAGAAAAATAGAGCAGCAGAACATTATAAATAACCTCTAGTACATTATCAGATATTCAGTAATCTTACAATTAAAAATTTTAGAGAAAGATTCCATGTCTTTAAAAAACTGTGTGAATAACTGAAAGGCAGTTTGACAGAAAATACTATTAGACCAGCAACCTAGATTGCTTAAATAGTTCAACTAGTGATCCTGCTATTGGTAAAAGATTCAAAGGTCATAAATAATTGATATACATATATAATATATTATACACACATATATGTATGTATGTGTCACTTTTTGTCAAGAAGGGGGAACCAAATTTGTTGACAGATAATGGATGATTGTCTAAATAAATTATGGCATGTGAATATAGTTCAGTATTGCACATGGGGGGAAACCAACAAACATAAGGAATTCAGAGAGACTTTGAAAGGCTCCATATGAACTGATGCTCAGAAAACAAAGATTATAGAAAAGTACTAGTAAAACTTTTAAAATAATGCACTGACAGCATTAAAAAAGAAGTTTTAATTAACCCAAATGCAATGAGCAATGTTAATTCTAGAAGACAGATGCTGTAACACAACTCCTTCCTCTTTCTTGAGAAGGGTGGTGATAATTTGGATGCTAGAGAGTTTATGACAGATATGGTAACATTAGGAAGTAGTGTTGCTAAATTACTGTTCTTCATTATGAGGGAGAATTTTATTTAGGAAAATTATTTATTACTATTATCAAAAATAATTAAGATAAAATGCATAAGCAAAACATTTTAAAATTAGTACAAGTAAGCTGCAATATATGTGTATACATGTATATGTGTATATGTGTATTTATATATGTATACACACATACATACATGTGAGTGTACACACACATATTCCAGTTTAGGGGATGTCTTTAGAATAAGCTATAGTCAAAAGTAAAATACATCCTCTCCAACTCATCCCTGAGAATATACAAATTTAATAATATCTAATAACTAACATTCAGTCATTCAGTCATTAAGCAGTTATTGTTTGCTATATACCAGGGTTTGTGCTAAGCACTAGGAATACAAAGAAAGGTATAGTCACTGCTATCAAAGAGCAGGTCTAATTGAGGAGAGAATATGTAAATAACTTTGTCCAAATAAGATGATGATAATGATGATGATATACATATATGGTAATAATATTTATATAGTGCTTACCATATGTCAGGCACTGTGATAAGTACTTTAAAATTATCATCTTAGTTGTTCCTCACAACCCTAGGAAGCATGTGCTTTTATTATTCCCATTTTATAGATGAGGAAACTGAAGAAAACAGAGGTGAAGTGACTTGTCCACAATCATGCAGCTAATAAGTTTCTGAGATTCAATGTAAACTCAGGTCTGTCCTGACTCCAAATCCAGCACTCTATTCAATCTATTACCTATCACCTCCCAATTAGTTAACTATACATACAGATATACACACATATGCATGTGCATACATGTGTGTGCATGCATATATACATATTCACATGCATATGGACATGTGGACACATAAATAACAGCAATTACCTCACAAAATTATTTTGAAGATGGAATGAGAAATGTATGTAAAATGTTTTATAAACCTTAAGGTACTATATTAAGCAAACTTTAAGATTTGCAAAGCACTATGTATGTATGATAGAATTTGATCCAAAAAAACCCAAAAAACACATCTTCTGTGGAGTTTCTCTTATTTTTACCTAAAATTCCACAGATAAAACCTAGACTGAATGAGGTTCAGTGGTTTGGATAAGTCACACAACTGTTAGTGTCTGAGAATGGATTCAAACTCAGGTGACCCTGACTCTTAATCTAGCACTGTCCAATATGCCACCCAGCTACCTCTATTTAAAATACATTGGGTTGAGTTGAGAATGTTTATAAATTGGAAAAACACTCCTCATTGAAACTCATCCCCTCAAGGCAACCATGTTGCTATCTTGAAAACATCTCCTTTTGTAAATATTAATGTGGGAAGCAGGGCCATGGTTGACATGATTGTAGAATTCACCAAACAACAATTGTCCAAGTATTTCTGGTTTAAGTTTCCTCTCCCTCCACAGAGACTTTTTTTTGTAATCTTAAAATTGTATACCAAAAAGGAAGAGAGAGGGGAAGATAATGTCTTCCAGATGACAGCTTTCTGGATAGAATGTGAAGCCTGAAGCAAGAGAAAATTTTCATTAACATTCAGATTACATGTCATTTTGATTCACACTCCCTAAGCAAGCTAATTTGGTCCATGGCCAACCTTCTTACAGTGTGATGACAACATACCAAGCTTTGCTGCCTCCCGTTCTTTGCTAATGATTCTTTGAGTGACAGCCACAGTCTCAGAGCTCCATGTGACTGTACGCCCTGCAGTGCCCTGCAGTTTTGGAACTGCCTCTGTCCTCAGGGTCCTGCTGGGCCTTTTGCAGCAAGGAAAGACTTGGACTTCAAGAACACCGCCACTAGCATACACATACTTACACACATGCACACAAGCACCAAAAGAATCAGTTTTATCTTGTATTTAGAACATGTGTTTTTGTGATTATATTGTAATAGGAGTATAAAATGGTCAGATGATAATTGCATGACCTCTTGGTTTTTCTTTCCCTTCCACTTGAGGGGGAAATAAAAATCAACCTATTGTCCTTCACCCAAGCAATTGAATTTTATTGTTCTGGGAGCCTTTACATAGAATAATGACATAAAAAATAAAACTTTAAAATGTATTTTTTTTTTCACTAAAGGGCTGGGTAGAGACATCTCATTAGGCAAAGAGATCTTACAGAAACTTAGCAGTGTTGGAGAATTTACCACAGTCTAGCTTGCATGAAAAAACCCAATTGCTCCCAAGTCACACCATCAGATCCCTGCCTGGGCTCCTGACAGCTCTCTAGCTATGGAAGAAATGAAGTTTGGGCTCCATTTAATGAGAGATGACTTGAATAGATGAAGCCTTGGTTTGCTGAGATTGTCAAGATGGGATTGACCCATTTTATTTCTGTCTATTATTTGTTAGAATTGCTCTGGTACATCTCAAGGATGAGATGAGGTTTTTGTGTAGTAAAAGGAAAAATATTCATGTCTTTTTTTAATTCTAAACCAAGCAATACCAGTGACCCAGTATGGAAAACTCTAAAATAAGTACTTTGGTGATAGAAGGTGAAATTCACTAAGGAGAAATTTTAGCTTTAAGCCACATAAGAATATATTTGCAATTTTTAAAAATCCATTTTCTTCCTAGTAAATGCTGACTAAAGTTTTCTTTGCTTTAGGAATATTTTTTCCTTCTACTATCATAAAAATACATTTTACTAAGTCTTTTTTTTTATTTCTTTGCCAAGTCTCTTTGATAACATAACTGATTTACATATCTTTGCATCATTTCAGTAATATTTTAACAAGATTAGATGAAAGAAATGTGTTGTAAAAAAATCTAGGATTTATTTCTCATTTCACGTTCCATTTTAAAATTCCTTGGATGCATGTATGAATTTCTAAAGGGAATGTTTCCTTTTGGGTGGTTATAAAACTTATGGATCCTCTTCATGCCCTAGAAATCACATGAGAGAAATTTTTCCAAAGAGGCTAGCCCCTCAGCCCTCTGTTACCTTGAATCTCTCAACAGCACAGTGGCTGAAATCATTAATACTTTAATAAAAACAGTTGTGCCTGGGAAGCATGTGAGTTAAACGGAGAGAGATTCCAGTTCTTTGTGGTTCCCAAGTGAAAAGATCATTGGCAATGCCTTGTAAAAGAAAGGAACTATTAACATTCATGTTAACTAAGGTCAGAGTCTAGTAAACTCCATAAGGCCCTAATTGGTCTAGCATAGGTATTACTAGAAGCTTTATTAGGTTAAAATCACAACCAGAGAAAAGACCTTCCTGGAAATTTGGTCTGATTCTTTTTTGGCAGTTCAACTACTGTTCCTTCTCAGTCATCTCTGCTTCTGGCCTTATCACACAGATGAAACATTACTGCACCAAAGCCTTATTAGAGCCTTCATTCCTCTTTGGTCTCTCCTAACATTTGACACTATTGATCACTCCCCTTATTCTTAAAACATTTTTCTCTCAACTTCTCCAATGTGTTGTATCTTAGTCCTCCTAGCTATTTGGTTAATCCTTTTGTCTTCTCTGTTTCTTTCTCTTACCTGACTTCCTCAAATGTGGACACTTTCCAAACCTCTGTCTTGAGCTTTTTCATTCTCTGCTCTCTTGTTTCTATGTTCCCTGCCACAGAGATGTCATTTATTTATTGTTTCATCTTAAAGTTTAATCCTGTGCTATTGATCTCTACATCTTTGAGTGAAAGAATATTGTATATTTGTCATTGTTTGATCATTCAGTTGTATCTAACTCTGGACCATATGACTATGGACCATATTGTCCATGGTGTTTAATTGGCAAAAATACTGGGACACTGGAATGATTTGTCATTTCCTTCTCCAGGGGATTAAAGGCTACAGAGATTAAGTGACTTGTCCAGGGTCATGTTACTAGTAATACATGTAACTAGTAATTGCCTGAGTTTTGATTTTAATTCAGGTCTTCCTAACTCCAGGCTGAGGGTTTTATCTACTGAGCCACCTAACTGCCTCCTGCTGTAGTGTATAAGATGCTGAAGTTAGTCAGTAGACCAAGGTTCAATATCTATCCTCAGACATTAGCTGGGGAAGTCAATTAGGCTTTTTGTGCTTCAGTTTCCTCATCTGAAAAATGAGAAGGATGAATTCAATATCCTTTAAGGTCATTCCCAGTTATGGTTAACAATCTATGATCAGTATCTCAAAACTTAATCATTGGTCTGTGTCATTCAATTCTAAGCTAACATAGATATTTCTTCCTATATGTCTCACTATTCTCACTAATTCAAACCCTCAAAAACTGAATGAATCATCTCTATTTCCAAATTGTTTCCGGAATAACAATAACATATAAGGTATCATGAAAAATTTAGACTTGGTGTCAGAAAAGAACTGAGGTCAAACCTTAATTCCAACACTGACTAGCTCTTTGTCCCATGGTCTACCCACCTAATCTATTTGAGCCTCATTTTATTCATCTAGAAAATAGCATAATAATACCAGTAGTTACCAACTTAAAGACTTATTATAATCACTAGTTGATACAGATAATGAGGTTGACCAAATTATCAGTCACCTGAATATATGATTCTCTTCATCCAGGGAACTCACTCGCATAACAAGAGTGGTGATTCTCTAGCAACTTACTTGATCAAAAACCACTAGAAAGAAACAAAAGATGGCCACTCAGCTCACCTTACTCAGTGATTGCAGGGATGTAAAGATTCTACTTTTGGCTTTGTAGGGGGTGGTAGAAATAGGGGAAAGTGTAGGAAGAAAACAGATTCCAGCCAAACAGGGGGAGGGAGGAAGCAATTGTGTAGATAACTCAAGAGTGATTTGTATTAGTAAATTAGATGGAGGTTGAATTCAGGGAGAAGAAGCTTGCCAAAATTGGGCATTTAATTGAGAATGATTAGAAGAAAAATATGCCAACCAAGATACTGGTCCACATTCTACTTCTGGGTTGTGAGTGTAAGGAAGAGACCAGCCAACGGTCCTTACACGTTTGAAGAGCAAGTTCTGTCTTTTCCAATCCCCCAAATAGACTTTGGGTCATACTCAATTATTTTATAATCATTTCTGGTCCATTAACTATGTGGTAAAATGGCTTGGCTAATGAGCCAAAATTCGATGTGTATTCAAGATGGGGTGTGGTGAGATTTAAATGAGATAGTGAATGCAAAATACTTCACAAACCTTAAAGCACTAAATAAATTCTATAATTTTTAATATTATCTTTATCATAACCTTTATCATCATCATCATCATCATCATCATCATCATCATCATCATCACTATTATTATTAACCTAAAGACACATCTTGTAATGACTACATTCCCTGAACCTTCTACTGTGCTCCTGATAAAATCCATCAATGTTTATAGAGCCATATAAGAGTGTGGTGGTAAATGCTTAAAAACTGGGCCCTTATGAGGAAAAATGCAAATCTACTTTTAAGTTTAATCTGCATTATTAGCATTTTCCTAAGGCTAGACAATCAATTAAATAAAAAACCAACCCCTAATTTTTCATTTGCTGATTTCTGTAGTATAAATTTTCACAATGAAAATTTAACATTCAGCTCTTGCCAAGCATATGCAAATGACTGAAGCATAGCTCTGATTCAAGAAACACTAATTGGCCAAGAGAAGCCTCTCTCTCATCCTTTCCCTGCCTGGCTGCATTTGAGTGAGGAGGCAAATATTACTGTTAATTCCTGTGTGGGGAGAGAGTAACAGCAACACCAGTTCATTGTTTCATGTCAGCTCATCAGGTGGGGTGAGCAGAGAGTTGGCTTTCCTTTCTAGCACTGGTCAGGCCTTCTCACATGTCCCCATTTAGTTGCATGAAATCTCATTGGAAAGTATGATTAGAAAAAACAAACAGGATAAGAACTGGTAAATTATTGCTGTAAAATAGCCTAATTAAACCAAACAAAACAAGTATAAAACATTCAAAGGGACTAGGCAGCTGAAGGGGAGCTCTTGATCCCTCTATATTTCAAGATTGGTTTCAGAGAGAAGACTAGAGGAAAAAAAAATAACTGTTACTATGAAGAAAAACCATGGGCAATATAGACAGAAGTTCTGAAGACTGGGAAAAAGTAATATTCCTAAGACTTACTTTTTCATTCAAAGCCATACCAGAACCAAGGTATAAGACCTGGTCACTTTGAATATGGGAAGTTGATGATGTTTTAGAAACCAGTGGAGCCAAGATCCTCCGAAAACACCTCAATACAGTTATAAAATGTACCACTTATAAAGGAATAAAGAGAATCACTTACATAATCCTTGACTCAACTCAGAGTTTCACAGGATAGCTGATATCATGTAGAGACCCTGAGGTAGACATGTCAGGAAAAAGAGGAAGAAGGAGAGGAAAATAAGTATCTCACAAAAAAAAAAACAAACTACATAAAATGAGGAATGCTAAGCAATGGTTAGTGATGAGGAGAAAAGGCATCTTATAGACATAACTTTTGTCTAAATGAGATAAAAGTTTGAAAAAAATTACACACATGCTCATAAAGATCATTGTATAGAAATACATTAAACTCAAAAGGAAAAAAAATGGACAAGGAAAATGGATAGGAGAAAAGAAGATAAAAAAGAAGGGTAAGATGCATTATAAAATCATAATAAGAAAAATAATCCCCAGTGTTGGTAAGAGCAAAGTTCTGGGGGGAGAGGGTGAATAAATGTAAAATAAAAGAGTACATGGCTGCTTGGTGGTGCAGTGTATCGAATGTCAGATCTGGAGTCAGGAAGACTTCTTTTTTTTTTTTTTAAGTTCAAATCTGTCCTTAGACACTTATTAGTTGTGTGATGGTGGGTGAATAACTTAATCCTGTTTGCCTCAGTTTCCTCATCTGTAAAATGAGCTAGAGAAGGAAATGGCAAACCAGTACACTATCTTTGCCAAGAAAACCCCAAATGGGGTCACAAATTGGACATGACTGAAAAATGACTGAACAATAAGAGAGATTATAAAGCTAGAATTAGGAAAGGTAAGAGGGGGAAATAGTTGGAAAAAAGAGTGGAAAACAAGATGTTTCACTTATAGACATAAAATTTCAAATAAACTTCCTCTTTTACCACTTTTGATTTACATGTAAAAAGGAGAGGCTAAAAAAAAGAAAAAACACAAGAGGGCAGGATGAGGATGGAAGGAAAGACATAACAATCATAATACTGAAAGTGAATGGAATGAACAAATATAAAATGAAGAGGATAGCCAATTGAGACAGGATCTAAAAGAAAATCTATTATTTATAAGAAACACACTTGACATATAAATATTCAGAAATAGTTTTAAAAGGGATAGAGAAAAAAACGGGTAGTAATCACCATTTCAGATAAAATTATGGTGAATATGGGTAAGTTTTAAAAAGGAGAGCCAAAGAATCTGTATCATGTACAAAAACTGACCACATATTAGGGCATAAAGACCTCAAGAAAATATGAAGAAAAGCAGAAAAAATAATCTTGATAAAATAATAATAAAATAAATAATAATACTTAATAGAAAAAATAAAATAATATAAATAATACAAAAATACTGATTACAATGCTATAAAATATCTTCAAAATTCAGAGACTGAAGAATTTTTTAAAAGTAATTGGAAACCAATTTAATTCTAAAGAAATGTTCATAGAAAAAAGGACCAAAACCCATATCTCCAACCTTCCTCTTTTCTCTTTGTTGCCTCTCAACCAGTTAACAATGTTAAAAGAGACAAAGTTGTACATTTTATAAGATAACATAGTCCTTCCATAGAAGCCCTAGGAAGTCAAGAAAAATTGGTGAAATATGGACTTGTCCTCCATTAAACAAAATGGGAAGTTTGTTGTTGTACTGCCCAGAAATTGATTTGACAGTCAAAACTGAAATACCTATTCACTGTAATCCCCCCATACATTTTAAAAACAATTCTCCTGAGGACTCAGTTAGTTGTAAGAAACATTTCACTAAAATATCATTTGGATACAAAAGTTTTGTCCATGGTTTCTAGTTTCTCTTTCCTAATAAGAATGCTAAGTACCAAATCATTCATTTGGAATAGCATTAGCCATCAAATATTGAAACTTAAATTAGTAGGTGAAGTAGACCAATTTTATTTTTTAAGAAAAATCCTTTGGACTCTGAAAATAGTACTTTTTAAGAATTTTCATGGAGGATGTGCCACTTAATCTGAAACTTTAATTGGTTGTTCTCCTTTATTCTCGAAGAGGACCAAGATTACATCACTATGCTACAGTCAAGTTACAGTTTGTCTAACTGTGACTGATCAGACCCATAGGAGCTCAGAATGCACTACCAAGATCAGGCACAAATGGTCCATATGAACACTTCAGTTGAGTCTCTTGATTCATGTATAAATTAGGTTTAAGTGAGGCAGAGTTGCACAAAGTCATCAGCCTCATTCTCTTCCAGAGATTTTAAAGGAAGTAAAGGATAGCAAAAAGGAGACATCTTTCCAGTCTTTTTTCTTTCTATAGTTTATCCCCCTCCACATTCTCTGTGATCCAGTGTCTCTGACCTTCATGCTGTCCCAGGCACATACCAGTACATCTCCCAACTTTGGGCATTGTCACTGACTTTCCCTCTTTGCAGAAATATTCTCATTCTCACCTCTGCCTCCTAACTTCCCTAGCTTCCTTCAAAATTTAAAAAAAATTAACATGTATTGTTATTTACATATTGCCTTTAGAATTGTAAGCTCCTTGAGTACAGGGACAATGTACTTGCCTTTCTCAGCATCCCCAACAGATAGATCAATGTTGGGCACATAATGAATGATTAATAAGTGCTTATTGATTGAATAATTGCAGAAAATATGTTCCAGGCTTGGGAGATGGTGCATGGAAATACATGGAGGCAGAGGTAGGATAAGGCTAGAGGACATCAGGGAATTGTGAGTAATTCATTTTGGCTGCTGTGAAGGAAGTCTGTGAAAGAGAGTAGTATGAAATAAGGTTGGAAAAACAGGTCAGAGCCAGATTGTGGAGGGCCTGGAATACCAGCCTGTTTATATCTCATCCTGTAGGCAATGGGAAGGCACTGAAAGTCTAATAACCTCATCTGACCTGAACATTAGAAAGTTAACTTTAGGAGCAGTCTGAAGATGAATGATAATTTTGAGAGTGGAGAGAATGGAGACAGAGAAAGCAGGTAAGAGCACAATAGTATAAACAAAAAGTAAAGCAAGCCTCAGCTAGCATGGTAGTAGTGAGATTAGAAAGGGGGGCTATTAATGCTAACAATATTGAGGAGGTAGAATTACAGAACTTATCAAGCGATTAGAATGGAGTAAGGGAAGGAGATGGAAGGAGAGGTACCAAAGGTGATTTCAAAGTTTCAAGTCTATATGTGGATTTCTTTAATGACTAAGAAAAATTATATCAAACCCCAATATAATCTCAAAATAATAGTCAGCATTTATATAGTACTTTAACATTTTCCAAGTGCTTTGCATTCTTTATATCCTTTGATTCTTACAACAACCTTGTAAATTACATATTGTTATTATCCCCATTTTACAGATGAGGAAGCTAAGACCAAGAGTTTAAGTGACTTGCACAATGAGACATAGGTAATAAATTTATGAGATAGGTTTCTATGGTTTTCCTCATTCCAAGTCCAGCATGTTGATTTAAAAAAAATGAGAGGTTCTACTACCTACACATGGAACAAAGGGAGTTTGAAATGCATGAATTCCCAATTGGTAATATAAGCCCAGCAGAGAAGAAGAAAAATCATCAGATGCCATATCAATTAATGAAATCCTTCTATTAGCTTTTTGATTTGACATGGTTCAGGAATGGATCAACTGTGGTGATGAGTGGTGCACATTGGCATACAAAGAGATAGCTTTTCTCCGGAGAAGAAACCATAATATAAAATCAAAGAGGGGAAAAATTCTAAGGCAGGTGCCTTTAATATAGGACCTGTGAAATTTTATAAAAAGAAATATTATAACTATATTTCAATATCATTGGTTTTATTTTTAATCCTATTCATCATATTTTATGCATTAAAATATTATTCTGAGAAGACACTCAAAGACTACACCGTGCTGCCTAAGAGGTCCATGACTTTTTGTTGTTGTTAAAATTGTATTTGACTCTTTCTGTCCTCATTTGGGGTTTTCTTGGTAAGTATACTGAAGTGATTTGCTATTTCCTTCTCTAGCTCATTTTACAAATGAGGAACTGAGGCAAACAGGGTTAAGTGATTTGCCAAGGGTCACATAGCTAGTAAGTGCCTGAAGCCAAATTTGAACTAAGGAAGACATCTTCCTGAATTCAGTCCTGGAACTCTATTTACTAAACCACCTAGTTGCTCCTTATATGACACTACAATAGTTAATAACTCTAAGGCAAGCAAAGGAACCTCTCTATTAGCATTTGTGAATAAACTCCAAGCAGCTGGGATTTCCCCAGGAGATGAACTGGATCTTTATTTTATCATAAGTTTCTATATGCAGCTCCCAAATATGTTGGCTTCCCAGATTTCCAAAATTACAGACATCCTAGCAATGTTTTTTCAACACCACAGCTTCTGTCAACATTTTTGAGATCATTTGCCTTCATCCAATTGGGTTTTCTGACCATAGTTCTAAAAACAGCCAGATTCTACATTGTATATGCTCTCCTTTGATTTGTATTTCCTGCATTCAAATAGTATCAGCTAAACTGCTATTAAGGAAATCAGTTTATTCTCTATTTAAATGTTTGCTGTTACTAATCCCAGGACTTGAAGCTGTCAGGGCTAATTTAAGAAGCCAGTTGCTAGGGAGGTTGCTAAGGGCAATCAGTAAGAGGCTGGCTGATAAGTAACCTTCAGTATTTTATGGAGACACAACCTAGACATGAACTGGAGTGGAGTGTTCCTCTACTAAGTATAAAAAGAAAGGGCATTTAAAATATAAAGCCTGAGTGGCAGAAGAACGATAGATTAGGAGGAAGTAGGCAACGGTGGCAGCACTTATGAGTTAGAGTCCTCCTTATCCTGAATCTTAAGAATCCCCTGCAATGATGAGTTTGGAGCTACCTTCTATATAACAATTTCCTAATTTTTCCACCCTCCAGATATCAGTACTTTCAGTTTACTGAAATTATCTATTATTTATGTATATCTTTGACACATTCCTATTTACCCAACTGACCCCCAGTAGAATGACAGCTCTTTAAGGTCAGGGAATATTTCCTTTTATCTTCTCCTTGCCAGCAACCAAGCATAGTTTCTGGCATGTAATAAATGTTTGATCAATAAGTGCTAGTTAGATTGAATGAAATGATGTCCAAGCAAAGTTTTGATCAATATAATATGAAGGTAAAAACACTAGATTTCAATTCATAAGAAATAGATTTGAATCCTACTTATGCATGATAGTGTAAGGAATGAAAATTTCCAAGAGATAGGCTAAGTAATCAGAAATCAATTTATTAAATATAGCTGCAGATAATCAATAAATTGGAGTCAGTGGTTCCTCTCAGGAACCAAAAGACTTTTCCTGGAGAGGTTTGAATGAGTAAAAGCTTTTGGAAAAGGCGATGCTCCTGAGGGTGGAAATAAACTCTGCTTGGTTAACCATCAATGACGGGGTGGACATATTAATAAGGAGGTGGGCAAAAGGTCTTCAACTTCTCCTGCTGAGAACATGACCTGATCATAAGACTCAGCTGCCTCTAGCAATCTGACCTAAAGAATTTATTTCTACACAGACTGCTTTGGTGAGTTTTCCCCTTTATAAACTTTATAATACTCAAGGGATGAAATTATGAGGTGAGAGAGGAAAGTGGCAAGAGGAGATGGGGAGAGACAGGGTAGGGTAAACTATCTCATGTAGAAGAAGCAAGGGGAAGTGGTTGCAAGGGAGGGGGAGAATAGGAAGGAAAAAAAAAGGCAAAACCACATTCTCATTGAATTTGGTTCAGGGAGAGAATGATATACATACTAACGGGATATCTCAACCTGCAGCAGAATAGGGGCAAGGGGGATGAGAGGAGGGATGATGGATGGGAGGGCATCCTTGGGGGGAGGGGAGGTTGGAAGTACCCATGATAGAAGAGGGACAGGATCATATAGGGAATGGACCAGGTGGGGGGTGGGATGAGTGGGAGGGAATTATAAGCAGCCTTGTACAATATATCTACTATGATAATGTTTTGCATAGCTAGACATGTACAACATATACTGAATTACTTATCTCCCCAGAGGGAATGGGTGACAAGGGAGGAAGGAAATGGATCTGAAATTCGAGGTCTTAACATTAAATGTTTCAAATATATTAAAAAAAAAGAAATAGGAAGGAAAAACCTTAATCCTAATTTAACAAAGGAAACCTACATAGTCCTCTAAATTCTTTGGAAGTACTCAGAAGTCCCTTTAAGCATCTCTACAAAAATCAACTACTTTTTTTTTCTTCCTAATTAAACCTAATTTTCCCTAAGCAACATCATTTAAGATAAAGGAAAAGAAATACTTTCTTATTTAATTTTATTAATTTTCTATTTTCTATAAGTACTTCTATTTCAAGAGTATTGTTTTCCTCTCTTTCCATTTTTACTGCGGAAGTATAGCTACATTATAGCTTATGTGTACTTTTCTTAACTGACATGGAACCTCAAAACCAATTTTATCTAACAATGGTTCTTTGTTAAAATGTGTTCCATATGCTGAAAAAATAAAATACTAGTGAAATATAATCTGTTGTACTTCCACTAATAGAAAATGTTTGCTACATATATGTTATATGCTCTACCAAATAAATGTTACCTTTGGAGATGGAGCTACTACTTCCTAAAAATACATTTCCAATTTTCAATGGGAAATGATCTGGGTTCTAAAAATAATAATAATATTAATTTAGTACTTTCCATGCATTATCTCACTTGTTCTTCATAAATTCCCTCTGAGGTTGTAAATTAAAATTTTATTATTCTAAATTTTACAGATAAGAAAAGTGAGACCAAAGGATCCAACATTTATAGTAGAGAGAGCTACTATGGAAAATAATGACAAGGGCAAGAGCTATACAAGCAATCCAGCTAAAGATGGAAAATAGGGATAAAGTTGATCCTCTGTGGGTGATCTTGTCAATCCTCCTGCATCTTTTTTTATGCTTCTCTTGAGTCTTGTATTTGAAAACCAAATTGCCTGTTCAACTGTGGTCATTTCAAACAGGAATGCTTAAAAGTCCTTTCTTTTGTTCAATATCCATTTTTTTCCCCTGAAGGATTATACTCAGTCTTACTTAGTAGGTGATTTTTTTGGTAATCTTATCCCTTTTTCCTGCTGGGATATGTTACGAGTCCTCCAGTCCTTTAATGTAAAAGCTGCTAAATCCCATCTAATCCTGACTGTGGCTTCATGATATTTGAATTGTTTCTTTCTGGCTGGCTGAAGTATTTTTTCCTTAACCTGGGAACTCTGGGATTTGGTAATACTATTCCCTGGAATTTTCATTTTGGCATGTCTCTCAAGAAGTGATTGGTGAATTCTTTCAATTCCTATTTTACCCTGTAGTTCTAGAGTATCAGAGTGATTTTCCTTGATAATTTTTTGAACTATGATGTCCAGGCTCTTTTTTTTAACATTGTTTTCAGATAGTTCAATAATTCTTAAATTATCTCTCTTCATTCTCTTTTCTAGGTCAGTTCGTTTTTTCCAATAATAAATTTCATATTTTTTTCTATTTTTTCATTCTTTTGATTTTGTTTTTATCATTTCTTAATGTCTGCTAGAGTTATTACCTTTCACTTGCCCAATTAAAATTTTTAAGGAATTATTTTCTACAGTGAAGTTTTTTACCTCTTTTTCCATTTTGACAATTCAGCTTTTAAGAAGTTGTTTTCTTTAGTGGATTTTTGTACATCTTTTTTTTTTTTTTTGGTTCCTTTACCAAGCTATTGACTTTTTCTTTTTTTTTTTTATGATTGTCTTATATCATTCTCATTTCTTTTCCTAATTTTTCTTCTACCTTTTTAATTTAATTTTTAAAATATTTTTTGAGATCTTCTAGGAATTCTTTTGGGGACTGAGAACAATTCACATTTTTTGTTAGACTTTGCATGTAGGTGTTTTCACATTGTTGTCCTCTTCTAAGTTTGTGTTTGAGCTTCCCTGTCACCATAGTAACTTTTTATCATAAGTTTTTGTTGTGGTAGTCATGGTTGTTTTCTCATTTTTCCAGGCCATTTCTTGACTTTTAACTTTAGGTTAAAGTTGGGCTCTTTTCCCAGAGTGGAGAGAAATGGTCCCAAAATGGTTGCATGGAAATGTGCTGCCATGCCGACTAGCCTGTGCTGTGTCCACAAGGTCTCACTACACGTCTATATTTTGGGACTATGGAACCTAGCCACTGACCTAGACTGGGGCTTAAAGGCTCATTCCTGACCTTCTCTGGCATGATTTGCTGCTGGTTTGCCCAGAAGTCATCTCCATTGGATTATACTGCCCTTTTACCCCAGTGAGACCAGTTTTCTTACTAACCTTCTAAGGTGTCTTGGGCTAGAAAATTTGTTTCACACTGTCCTTTTGTTTGTTTTACCACCCCAGAATTTGTTTTTAGGCATATTCTATGGTTGTTTGAATGTGAATTTGGGAGAGTTCAGATGAATTTTTGTCTTACTCCTTTCCCATCCTTTAACTTTTCTTATAATAGTAATTTTAAATGCATAGAATAAAATATAAAATAGGATCACAAAGAAAACTGATTGTGTTGAAATATAGTTATCAAGATATTTATCTGTCCAGTGCCCTAGGCTAATAATTATAGATAGATGTCATATATATATATATACATATATGTTTATTGATATAGATATGTCAATATATAATATTTTACTATGAGATTAAAATGAAATATCTAAAACTCTAGATAGATATCTATATAGTCTCATTTAGATATAGATATCTAGACAGATCTACATAGATATCTATATCTATCTATTTATCCATTCTGTCTACATAGCCTCATTTTAATCTCATAGCAAAACATTGTATATATATCAGATGCTTAAGAAATGTGAAATTAAGGTGTTTTTTTTTTAAATTGTTTATCTAAAACTATATCACTAGTACATACCATTTACAAGCCTTTTAACTAGTTCTTTTTACTTAATCAATGAGTCAAGACGCATTTCTACTACTTTAGGCTACCTCCAGAAACAGCTCTGCCACTCACTTACCATATAGTCTCACCTTAGTTACCTCATACTTAAATGAAGTTATCGGACAAGATGAAACCTGGCATTCTTTTAAATGTTAATTTTTTATAATTCTATGATTACATGAGTACATGGTTTATAAGTTACCAGGTAGAAAACAAACAAAACAAAAATAGACAGACAAAACAAAACAAAACAAAAGCTCTTCCAATAATAGTAGAGAGAATTGCCACCAGTTATAATGCCTGTTTAGAGATGACCCAGCAGATTCTACTAGTCCATTGCTCTTTCTTTTTTTGTCAGAACAGAAGACTTAGGGAAAAAGATAAGGTTGTTCTCTTGAAGTATCTGAAGGGCTATCATGATAGAAAGGAAATCGAACTTATATTACTTGACTACAGGGAGAACAATGAGGGGCCATGGGAGCATGAGGGAAAGAGACATATTTCAACTCCATACAAGAAAAAAGAAAATCCTCACAATTAGTTTGAGAATGAAATCTTATGTTTCCTTACCACTCTGGAACCCAGTTTCTTTATCTGTAAAATGAAAGTTTGGGATTACCTAACCTAGACAGTCCCTTCCAAAGCTCAGAATTTGTGATTTTAAGAAATTTTTCCTGAAATAGGAGACCAGAAGATCTGTTTCCCTTTTATTCCAAAAATTCTGGGATTCTGGGATCAAGTGATTAATAGCTAGTTAGCTTAGTACTGCTTCCAAATTTTACCTTAAACCAGGCCTGCACAACCTGCAGCCTGTGGACCATAAGTAGCCCACTAGCATACCAAAGGATATTGAGCAGCTGGCAAAAAAATGTAGAGGTTATGCAGGCCTGCCTTAAATGCGTAGGGTATGCTAAAACTTTTAATGTAGTTTTCAATTTTAATGATTTCAAGTTGCACTTCTACTTTTAAAACATCCTGAATATATAAAAAATAGTGTTTATGATTGGTGTAATGTGTAGTAAAAGAGAAAACACTTTAAGTAACTTCACAGATTAGCTATATGAGGAAACAATTTGATAATATTGTCAAAAGTAGGGGCGGCTAGGTGGCGCAGTGAATAGAGCGCAGGCCCTGGAATCAGAAGGACCTGAGTTCGGAGCCGGCCTCCGACACTTAATCCATACAAACAAAAACCTAGCCATGTAACCTTGGGCAAGTTACTTAACCCCAATTGCCCTAAAGGGGCGGCTAGGTGGCGCAGTGAGTAAGAGCGCCGGCCTCGGAGTTTGGATGACCCGAGATCAGAACCGGCCTCAGAAAATGAGCACCCATGCATAAATCAAATGACTAGCCGTGTAACCTTGAGCAAGCTACTTAACCCCAATTGCTTTAAAAAAAAAAAAGTATAGTGTCCTGAAAATTTTTGTGAAATTCCATCAGTTATGACGTGAAAACTGAAGAAGATACCCTCTGGATTAGACATATCACTAATATGTCCCTGAAAGATCCTCTATTTATCTGCCTAACATTTATTGGTTTAATCAAATGATGTCAATTTTGAAAAGCAACAGAGTTTTAAAACATGGATATGAATATCAAAACAGTAGCATTACTATTAGATATACTATACAGTGTATAGAAGGTCTCATAGTGGAATATACAATATATAATTATTTCTTTTAGTCTCATCAAAAAATAACAACAAAAAATATGTCCTATCACTTTGAAGTTTAAGAATGCCTTTCACTAATACACCCTAAATGGGATTCTAAGCATAAATTATTTTAACCGGCTATGGGTTGGAGAAGGGAAGGAATGGTGGGAGGGAGAGGAATAATTACTTATGAAATGGGTTATAGGAAATGGAGAGGCAAAGTACATCTTCCAAAACAAATTTCATGATTAACTTTAGCTGGGTTTCTGTCCTTTTACACTGTTGAAGCATGTTACTCATCATTGGATGTCAGCCCTGAGTGTTCAATATTGAAAAATATTCTATTTTACTCCAACTAAACATTATTAACTTTCTTTACTCTTATTAAACTCAGGGCTGAATTTGGTGCCACTTTTCAGAAAGGTTCCTGGATTGGTTGTTTTTATTTTATATATGAACAAACTTCCTAGGTATCATATCCTTTGCCCTTCACATGTTTCTCTTTACCTCATGTCCTTTTGTCAGATCCATTCTGAATTTATCTCTAAGTGTTACAAACAGATGACATTTTAAGTTCTCTCTCCAGCTTGGATATGTTTCTTTTACCAGTCAGTCTTTTGTTTCTCTTTCATTTAATTTATTTTTGGAATGAAATGAAATGGAAAATCATCTATTAAGCACTTAAGATGTCTGAACACTGTGCTAAGTGGAAGGGATGCAATTAGAAAAAAAAATACAAGATTGCCTCTTCTCTTAAAAATCTCACATTCTAATTACGGAAGACAACACATATGGAGGTTTTGGCTCCTATGGGCAGATAGAAAAATCTAAGAATCCAGAGCAATATGCAATGATGATGATCACAGAACTCTTCCTTCTGGGTCCAATACAAATTTATATTACACAACCTCCACCAAACTCTCACTGCTGCTAGGAAATCCTATATTTATCTCTCTATCCTATATTTAACTCTCCTATTCTCCACAGCATTTCTTCCTCAGCTTCTTTTCCTACCATGGCTCCTCTCCACCCTCTCCTGTATCCCGCTTCATGTTTCACCTGAAAATATTTCCTCATATTTTATAGAAAAAAATAAGGCCACTTGCTTTGATCTCCCTTTCCCCCCTCTTCCTGATCTCCTATTACTCTGATATCTTCTGCCACTCTCTCCTTCACCCTGCTCTCACATGACAAAATGGCCTTATTCCTCTACCTGCTCAAGTAATTCACTTCTTTCCTCTCTCTTCAACCAATTACCCCTCTCTGTCATCTCTACTCAATCATTTATTTTCTATATCTCTTTTCTACTGGCTCCTTCCTTACTGTCTACAAACATGCCATATCTCCTCCCTCCTAAATAAAAAATATTCACTTGATCCTCCCATTCCTTCTAACTCTAGGTCTCCATGTATTCTATTCCTTAGGGTTAAACTCTGAAAAGGCCATCTCCTTCCTTTCCTCTAATTCTTTTATTAACAGCTTATAATGGGAATCTGAATTTAAGATCTTCCCTGCCGCTAGGCCCTTTGATAGGCTTAAGTGCACCTGGAGCCTGTGGGGGGAAGCTTGTTTTTCAGGAGATATTTTGTGATTGGGCAGTGTGTCAAGAGGGTTATTACATTCTCTGAGCCAGGAGAAGGCTATATAAGTCCTAATGTGAGGGTTTGTTTCCAGGTTCACTTTGAGAAGTGTTGTTTGGTTTGACCAGACAAGACTCTGGGCAGCCTTTGAGAGGCCCCTGGCTTTGAAAAACCCAGATGTTGATGCTTCCCTCTCTGGTAACTGACTAGGTATAGGTGTAATGGTTGGACAGTTGGAAGCCTGTCTGCTTGAAATGTTTCTCTGTCTTCTTGTAACTTCTGCTTATACCTTGTTTGTATTCTCTGAAGTTTGGGGTGCTTTTTCCCTTGAACTAGGTAAATGATATGTTTGATTGATTAAAGCAAGATTGTAAACCCATTTTGAGTTGCTTTCCTTTAGAGAAGCAGATCTAAGAACCTGTGTTGGCAGCTACCCTGGGTATGTTGGGGTGCTTGCTGCTACACCCCTTCAGATTCAGCTTCTTACCTTATCATTCTATCAAAACCGCTCTATCCAAAATCACCAATGATTATATGTTGAGATACTGTGCTAAATGTTAGGGATACAAAAAAAGGCAGAAGACAGGCCCTGCCCTCAAGGAATTTATAATACAGGGTGAGACAATAAAATAAATATATACAAAGTAAGCTATATACAAGATAAATAGGAAATAATTGACAGGAGGAAGGCAGTGGAATTATGAGGGATTGGAGCAGGCATCCTACAGATGGTAAGATTTTAGACAGTATTTTAAAGATGCCTGGAAGATAAGTATTTGGAGTGGAGGAGGGAGGATTTTTCAAACATTTGGAAGAGCCAGAGAAAATGCTCAGAGCAGAGGAATGGAATATCTTGTTAGTGTGATAGCAGGATATCAGTGTCACTGAATTGAAGGGTATATGTCAGAGAGTAATGCATAGGATTGGAAAGGTAGAAGGGGATTAGGTTACAAAGGGCTTTAGATCCCAGAGAATTTTGTATTTGATCTTATAGGCAGTTGGGAGTCGCTGAAGTTCTTTGAGTATGGTGGGGTGTTTGGGGGAAGGGAGGGTGGTGACATGATCAGAATTATACATTAGGGAAATCACTTTAGTGACTAAATGGAGGATAGATTGGAATGGGAAGGGACTTGAGACTGGCATATGTTTGTTGGCAGTAGGAAATGAGCCAGTGTACAGGGAGAGGTTGAAAATAAGTGAAAGAGGGGCAGCTAGGTGGTGTAGTGAATAGAGCATAGGCCCTGGAGTCAGGAGGACCTGAATTCAAATCTGGCCTCAGACACTTAACCACTTACTAGCTGTGTGACCTTGGGCAAGTCACTTAACCCCAACTGCTTTGCCTTCCCTCCTCAAGAAAAAAAGAGAGAGTGGGGATTGTTGGATATAATTCCACTTTCCCCTGACCTTCATTGATTTGTAAAGCAGCCTATTCAGCCTCCCCTTCCCTTCATTAATTTGTAAAGTAGACAACTATACTTTCCCCTCACACTTCATTGATTTCTAAAACAGACAACTCCACCTTCCCCTACCTTATTTGTTCCATAAGCAAGCACAACTCCCCTCCCCTAATTTTTTTTTTTTTTAAAGCAATTGGGGTTAAGTAACTTGCTCAAGGTTACACGGCTAGTCATTATTTATTCGTGGGTGCTCATTTTCTGAGGCCGGATCTGATCTCGGGTCATCCAAACTCCGAGGCCGGCACTCTTACTCACTGCTCCACCTAGTCTCCCCTTTAGGGCAATTGGGGTTAAGTAACTTGCCCAAGGTTACAGGGCTAGGTTTTTTTTTGTTTGTGCGGATTAAGTGTTGGAGGCCGGCTCCGAACTCAGGTCCTTCTGATTCCAGGGCCTGCGCTCTATTCACTGCGCCACCTAGCCGCCCCTCCCCTCCCCTAATTGATCCCTGGTTGGGAGTTTCAGCCTAGGGTTTCACCTGGTGGGAAATTCAAATGTACACTGACCAATCACTATAGTTTCAGCTTACATCACTGTAGTTTCAGCTTACTAACCTGGCTATGGAACCTCTATAAAAACTGCCACACTGTGCCAAACCACTGTCTGATTTGGGTGACCATGTACCCCGACAGTCCTGCAGTAATAAATCCATGCAAATTCTAATCTCGGGGATCTTCTGTCTCACTTCATTCTGGTACAACAGGGAAGACAAAGGGACAATCTGTTGGAGGAGATGCCATGAAATGGGGCAGTTTGAACTATTAGAGGATTTAACTTTGGTAAGGAGTAAGGCCACTTTATCATGTGAGACAAGTATGAAGGAGAATGTATTTCAGAACTATTGAATGACTAGCACACACACATGCACACACACACTCTCTCAGCCTTCACCAATTTTTAGTCAAATGGGTGAGAAGGGCTGTCTGAGTCTAGGTTGAATATTTACTTTCAGGGTTAATTGTATAACTCCAAGGGATTGTGTTTCCTAATGGCAATCAGACAATTAGCTACTAGCAAAGGGCATTTGATAAGTAGCTATAATAAGAACAATTAGTACAAAGCATTCATATCAAACTTGGGGCTCTGGCTTCCCCTTTACACAGAAGGTCACTGGTGGGATGAATTCAAACTTTCAACCTAAAGGCAGTGAAGCATATATGGAGAATACATAAGGCACTAGTCAATAAACATTTATTAAGTACCTATTTAGTGCCAAAGTGCTGGGGATACAAAGAAAGACTTAAGACAGTCCCTGCCCTTCAGGAGTTCGCAACCTAATAGGGGAAAGACAATTGATCAAAAGGAGCTGATAAGGAGGGGGAGGGAAAGTTACTATACTGTGAGGCAGGATGAAGTCCCCTACTCTGGGTAGGAAATGATTCAAGGAAGTAAGAGTTTCAGAGGAAGTAAGAAGTTCAGATTTGTAGAATGATGAGTTTTTGGAGTTCATGAAATTGAGGAAAGTTGTGGCGGGTTCAAAGGGAAGGAGGGAGATGATGAGGCAAATTTACTGAAATTACCATTCTAAACTATTACCTTCTACCTCCACTAATCAGAGGAAGGGAGAGTCTCCTGGGAGAAAGTACAGAAGAGGTTGACCCCTAATTTTAAGAAGCTTATATTCAGTCAAGAGGTACCTTAGTTAAGTCCCTAAGACTTATAGCTGCTTTTGGTGCTCCAAGAGTCTTATAAACTCAATTCACATTTTACGTCCTTGGTTTCCTGATCTGCAAAATGGAGATGATAAAAGCACTTACTTCTGAGTGGGGTACAATCTCTTTCTGCACCCTCTATGAAGCCTCCTCAGAATGAGGAGAAGGGATAGAAACTATCTTGAAGGCAGAGACAGACTTTTGTAAGACTAGACAGATCTGAATCCAGGCTTTCCTAAGAAATTACATATCCTATGACCCTTTCCCTCTTCCCCTGTTGTTAGTCAGCCTTAAGCCCTTCAGGAATTTTAGGAATCTCTTAGAGCCCTTCCCCCTTTTTTGCTTTGGTGCTTGTCAAATAAGGATAGGTATATTTGAATTGGCAATCCCCTATTTCCTTGTTCTTTGTAAGCCTACCTCCAGGCCACTGAGAGATAGTGGGGGGGCTTCTCTTTTCCTTATTATTGGAGGAGATTTTGAGCTCAGATTGTAAGCCTGCCTCCTAGCCAATGGGAGAAGGGACAGCAGTAGGAGAGGGCTTGACTATGTTAGGGCATAAATTTGTCCTGTCTTTTATAACACACCTCATTCTGCTGGTTCCTACTGGTGGAAGGGATGCCCTCTTCTTGTGAGAATTGAATAAAATGTCCTGTTCTTTTCTCAAGACACCTCTGACTTTAAATTTTTTGGGGGTAGGGGAATTTTAGGGTCCTCATACCCCACACACTTCAAATAGTTATCAACAGGATCAAATAAGATAATATGTGGAAAGTGCTTTACAAACCTTAAAAGCATTATATAAAAGCTAGCTGCTATTATTATAAGCATATCCATGGCAGTCTCTTCTGTCCAAGTTTTCTTAATAGACTATAGAGTCAGTGTGTATACTGGATCTTGAGATGGAGTTACATGGGTAAAAGTCTAAAGGATCTGCCACTTCCTAGTTGTGGGACTTTGGCAGGTTTCCTGAGCCTCAGGTTCCTCAACTGTCACATGGAGCTAATTCTACTTTTACTACCTATCCTGTACTATGAGGTCAGTGATATTCTGTAATTTTGTAATGCTACTTAAGTACAAATTAGTTGATATTTTTTAAGTTTAGGAGTTTAAATTTTAGGATTACAAATTTAATGCTGGAATAGACTTTATAGGCTATTGAGTTTAACCCTACCCCCACCCCCAGGGAAAAGATGTGGAAACTAACACACAGAGATATTCTCTGTGTGCTTAAAATCAAGGTAGTATGTACTAAAGTTAGGATTTAAACTCAGGTCCTCTGACACCACATTGACTGTTCTTTCCTTTATAACATGCTGGTGCTTATTGGTTTTAAATGCAGTATGAATTTTTGGTTTGGTCTATGCCAGTGGATTAGGATTACAGTACAGAATGAGTGATTTCAACTAGTTAACTTTTGTCTCATTACACTATATAATGATGCCTTTATTTTACTCCTAGGAATTGGAAAATAGGCATAATCAGTTACCAGAAGAGTAAATAAACAAGAGAACCAACATTATTTCAAAATCCAGGGATATAAAATTAGAAGGAACAAGTAGTTCAACCTCTTTGTCACAAACAAAGATTATTTATTACTTTTCAAATATTTCATATTAAGAACTTACAGGTAACTTTAAAAATCAAGAAGTGGGAAGACAGTTGAACAAGGGGTTAAGACTAAGGTAAGAGGATGGAAAACTGTCACATCTAGTTTACATGAACAGGAGGAAGTCAGATTAAAAGGGAAGGTAGGGGGGATGTAATTAACCAATTTGGAATTTGGCCAGGGTGGCTAAGCTGATAGGTATCATAAAATGTGTTATTTGTGATCTTTAATAATAACAAATGGTCAGGAACCCCTGCTTGGTAATTAATATAACCCTCCATTCTAACTCCAAAAGGCCCAATCATCCTGGCTATGTTGACTTCCTGCTAGGGTTGTGTGTGTGTGTTTGTGTGTGTGTGTGTGTGTGTGTTTGTATTTGTCTTTTAATCTATGGGGAAATGATATTCTTTGTTGATGAATATAGGTATCAATTACCTTAAGTAGCACCCAAAACTACATAGATGATTCTCTTGACCTCGGGTCTGAATGCTATCTTTCCTACTCAGCTTGTAAAAGAGAATGCAATCATAGTTATGACAGTTGTCTTATTGACAATATACTCTAGACATCAGAATCTGTTTCTTCTGCTGCTTAGCCAGTGACAGTATGACATGAGGGGAGATCTCCCCCTAATGGCATGTGACAAGGTAAGGTATTCATGCTTTGAGTCATGTAAAATGTTTCATTTCTAGATGCAAAATATTTAATTCTTATCTTTGGTTCTAATATTATAGGCATATAATATTATCACAAAGTGAATAAGGATCTACTTTATGGTAGATGATGGATAGATTAAATTCCACTCATCACTTTTGATAAAAGAAATTACTAGTTCATGCATATTTCCATTTAAAAATATTTTAAGGTATATGTAAATTCATGGTAGGTTTTGTCTCACAGTATATAGAGTAGAAGGTCATGGAGGAATGTGTGTGTATAGTCATTCACATGTATGATGATAAATATTCTCATCTTGTCTTTAACTTTTTTCATCCCAATTTTTAACTCTTTTCCTCTAATAAATTGATTAAAAACTTACAGATGTCAATCTATCCATTCTTTGATTCCTCAAGGATTTGAAATAAGCAATGAGACTTTCATAGAGTCTTTTTTTCAGAGAATGCCCCCAGGAGATGGCTCTATAGTCTAAAAATAGCTAAAACCAATACCAGTTTCAGACAAGTGTTTAAGTATAATGTGACACAAGGGATGTTTTAAATTCAGGTAATGTTAACCAAAAGAGACCTGAAAGAATCTTGCCTTAGAATTATAATCCTCCAACTCACTACCACTGGGAAATTTAAGTCCAAATCACGATCAGTATGTGAAATACTAATAAGAATGTACAGTGTTTATAGGAAGGGGGTGCTAATGTACCATATAGAAGTAGGCAAATGAAGGGTAGGAATAATATAAATTATAGAAGAAAGAAGAAAGGGAGGAAAGAGAATTTTGGACAAGCAAGCGGGTAATTCTTTTATACACTGACCTGTCTAAAATTTCATTTTGGGAAAATAAACATTGCATAGAAAGACAAATAATGAGATGGTTTTGACATACACACAATGAGTTTTTATGAAATATTCTATGAGGCAGGATATCCTTTTTTCCTCCTCTACCTTTTACTTGTCACCTCCCATTCCCTCTCTCATTCCCTTCCTCTTTAAGATCCAAGAAAATGTTTCAATATTTCAGGTTTTAGTTTCTTGTGAAGAGGTCAGGTTTTCAAAATTCAAGTTGAACTTTGATCTTTTCCTAAGCAAAACAGAACCCCTACAATTTTGTCTTCAAGCTGTGTGTTTGTATGTGTACACACCAGGATTGTGGTATCAAGAAATCAGATAAAAAAAAAAAGTTATTTGTCAGGAGAAACATACTTCTCCTAACTAATCAAACTTACATGTATGCATATATTATATATAGAATACAATATATCAATGTTATTAACAATTGGTTGATAATTATTAATTAATACCACTAACATTAATATAAAACTATTTTATTAATTTATGGTACAGTAATATATAATATAATTTTCTGTGTGTGTGTGTGTGTGTGTGTGTGTGTGTGTGTGTGTGTGTGTGTAAAATTTATACCTCTAATGAGGCCTTGGATCTTAGAAATAAATGAATAAAATGCTAAACCTGGTGCTGGGATGTAGGAAACATGAATTGTTTAGCTACTTTTTGGAGTCAAAGAAAAACATGCTTATTATTAGGCAATTATAAGTCAAAACTCTAATGTAATCACTACTTCATAGCTTATTTATGGCAAGAGAAACTGAATTAATTTTTCTCTTACCTGAAGAAACTCCAAAGACATATGTTTTCAAGTTTACTTCTTTAGTGCAAAAATATGTTAAGATATACACCAATGCTCTCTTTCTTTCTGAATTTTTATAATTAGAGTCATTTGCTATTTTATTACCAAGACTTACAAAAAAAGGGAGAGAGAATTTAGTTCTATTATCAATTAGAGGAACGAATCTGCTCAGCTTTATTCAGGACTCCTGTAAATAGACAGGGATTCAGTCCTATATCTATTGCATATGCAGGGCTACCCCCCAACTCCAATTATCTTCATTAATTGCCTCCCCCCCAAATTATCCAACTTTTTCAGGCCCTAACCCTGGATGGATAGGAGTGGGGTGTGTATAGGGGAGTCAACTGCCCAATAAGAAAATGAATGCAGATTTGCCATTGCTATAGGATTTAGGTTAGAATTTCGCCCAGGGGTTTGTCTTTTGAAAGTACATTTGAAAGGAAGCCACATCATAATGGCTCGGATCCCACTCCATTTGAATTCCTTAAACTTTTGGAATTGTTTTTCACCTTTCAACCCACCCTATCCTTAAGGTTATCTCTCCCTTTTAAGGTCATCACTCTTCTCCCTTCAGTAATTAGCTATCTGAAAAAATATTTCCCCCATTTCTTTATTAAAATGGCCTTGGATTTCTTGCTATATACTGACAGCATGCCAAGGAGACAGGTAATCTCAGTGGGTGAGGTTTAGTCCTAATTAGAGTAATGTCAATGGAATGGGGGAGCCGTTATTGTCACATGCAGGAACTGCGGGAGACAGGTGGTTTCAGAGACAGGCTAGAAAGAATGTGTTACACATAATAAAGTCACCAGAGACTAGCCACTGCACTGATGCTGATGCTCTTTCTAAAGCTGCCCTTTCTGTGGAAAGTGGGACTTATCTTATCCCTGTGATAAATGTGAGCCTAAACCATACAACCCTGACCTTTGAGCATGTGGGTGAACTTGCCTAGAGAGCCTGCTTTTCTAAGTAAGGGGAGGTGGGTAGTAAAGATGCTAAAGAATTGCTTTTCCTTTGTGGCAGGCTCACACAAGGCCCCTCTAGCACAGCTTGGCTTAAATGGGCATTGTTATAAAATAATTTACTAATTCTAGCCAGCCTTATAGGACTTCTACCATTGAGATTTCATTAAGGACTCATTAAATAAGTCAAATCCAGCAAATATAAAGAATGCCTATATTCAACTGTGGCTTTCATGTATTAAATCTAGATGTTTTCTCTACACATTATTTTATGCTTTATAGAATTTATATGTGGCAGAGTAAATAGAAGACTGGCTTTGGAGATAGGAAAATCTGGGTTGAAGTCTTGCCTCTGATATGTTTATCAATTATGTGACTCTGTGCCACAGTAGATAGAACACTGGGCTTGGATTCTGAAGATTCACTTCATGAGTCCAAATCTGGCTTCAGACACATATTTTTACTTGGATAATTTTGATTTATTCTCTATAATAGTGAAATAGAGAGAGAATTATACAATAGCAACAATCAGACTCTTTTGAGAGAAATATGTCTCTGTGGCATCTGTGCATAATTGGAAGCTGAAATTTTAGGGACTCTACAACACAGCTCCATTGTGGGGACACATACAGTTTTAAAAGGATAATCAAAATACATGTCCTCCACCAGTTCCTACAAAGCAGTATATAAACTAGAGGACAGCTAGGTGGCACATTGGATAGAGTGTCAAGCTTAGAGTCAGGAAGACTTATCTTCCTGAGTTCAAATGTGACCTCAGTCACCCACTAGCTGTGTGACCTTGGACAAGTCACTGTTTCAGTTTCCTTTTCTTTAAAATGAACTGGAGAAGGAAATGGCAAACCACTCCAGTTAAATAGGGCCACAGTGTTGAATATGTCTAAAATGACTAAACAACAAAATGCAAACTATAATTTGTAAGTCAGTGGTTTATGGATAAATGGAGGTGTAAAATCATAATAATTAATGACAATTAAAATATACATAGTGCTTTAAGGTTTGCAAAATGCATTACATACATTATCTATCATAGGATTCACACATCAACTTTTGGGTAAGGGCTATTATTAACCCAGTTTTTCAGATGAGAAACTGATCCTAGAATGTTAAGAGGCTTGTCCAGAGTCACACAGCTAGTGAGAGATGGACAAAGGGTTCAAACCCAGGTCTTCTAGACATAAGTGTTCATTTCAGTAAATCCACCTCCCCCCAAAAAAATCCTTCATTCTCAAAAGGTTCATAACTTGATCATATTGTTGCCTGAGGACAGATGGAAAGTCAGGAAGCCCTCTCAGAATTTCTTCCAACAGTAATTCAGACAATTTCTTTACTCATTGTTGTTCTATTTATTACAAGAAATAACCTCCCTCCAATCTGTCTATATATTGGACAACCCTTTTGTCTATAGACAAGAGTGAGTGTATGTATACCATATGCAAATATGGGCAGTTGAAAATATTCCTGTGTAAAGAGGTAGGAATTGACTGACAGTAATGAGACTAGTAGAAGAAGACTAGCTGACTAGTGGTGGGGATGTGTGAAAGAGAATGATTAGGATAAGAGTGAAAGGGAGGTGAACAGTGAATGGAGTGAGAGAAAAGGTTGACAATTTTGCTCAGGAATCTTCCAATCAGGGAATTCAGAGAGAATAGCGCAACAAATTTGGAAAAATGCTAAGAGATAATTTTATTCTGAATCTAGGGGCTGTACTTAGAGAAAACCTATTAAGTATTACCTATTTCCACAGGGATCAAAAGGACTTACAGTGAACGTGAGAGTAGAACGACCAGGAAATAATCATTTCATCACTGAAATGGGGGCACTTCAGAGAGAATCAAGGTCTAAGAACATCCCTATGTAATAATTCTTTCAAGCAGGACAAAATGGGACAATACTAGAAGATTTGCCTTTTTTTTTTTAAATGAGGAGGAGGTATCTGGACCTGTGATTTGTTCAGTGTAGTACAGAATCTGTCTCCATTGATATAGATGATGATATTATTCTTAGAGAACACTGCACAGATAAGTGGAATGACCAAGGTCACACAATGACGCATATCCTAAGCAAAGCATAAACCATGTCTTTCTAATTATAAGGACAGCCTTCTTCCCTTGATTCTATGGTGCTCTTTTATTTGGATATAATAGGGGCAAATTGAAATTTATTGAAATTTCTTCTATAATTCTGTTGTGACTTATGTTTACTAAACTATAGTTTAGTCTCTGTATTTTTTGTTGTTGTTGTTTTATTTTTGTTTTTTCTTTTACAAAGGATAGGCATGGGACCACAATGCACATTTATCCTTCTTTAGCACTCTATAATCCAGAACCTAAAGCTGAGTGAATCATTTCCCATATTTTTTTTTTGTTGTGATTCAGTCTTTTTCTTTTTCTCTTTTTTTCTTTTTTCTTTTTTCAAATGCTTTATTAATTTCTAGTTTATACCATTCATTTCCATCAGATTTTGAGTTACATTTTCCCCCCATTTTCCCCCTACCTATAACCCCAGAATGGCAGTCCCACAGGATATCCCCTCATCCAATCTGCTTTCTCCCATCACTTCTCTCATACCCCCTTTGATTTTTCCAGTAGGGCAAGGTGAATCCCCCTGTCCCAATGCCTGCAAATTTTATCTCTCAATTATATACAAAATAGTATTAATAATAGTATTTATATATTTTTAAAACATTTGATTTTAAAACTTTGAATTCCAGATTCATTGTCTTCCTGCCTTGTACCCCACCCTTACTGGGAAGATAAGCAATTCATTATATGTTGTACATGTGTAGTTATGCAAAACATTACCATAGTACATATATTGTAAAAGACTGACTATATTTCCCTCCCTCCTATCCCAACTCCCACCTGGTCCACACCCCACTTTGATCCTGTCCCATTTCAAAAGTGGGTGCTTCCAACCTCCATTCCCCCCAGCATGCCCTCCCTTCCATCATTCTCCCTCTCATCCCCCTCCCCCCTACTCTCCTGTAGGGTGAGATATCCCATTTATTATGTATGTCATTCTCTCCCTGAGCCAAATTCAATGAGAATAAGGTTTTGCCTTTTTTGCCTTCCTGTTCTTCCCCTCCCCTGCAACCACTTTCCCTTGCCTCTTCTACATGAGATAATTTACCCCATTCTGTCTCTCCCCATCTCCTGTCATTATGTTCCTCTCTCACCTCTTCATTTCACCTTTTAAGTATCATCCCTTCCTATTAAATTGGTCCTTTGCCCTCTATCTATGTATCAATATAAACATATATACACACATTCACATAGGTATTCATATGCCCATATACCCTTCTTTAGCTATTTTTATACTGAGAAAGGTTTCATCAGTTACAGTTATTGGTTTTCCATGTAGGAGTGTAAATAGTTCAACTTGGATAAGTTCCTTTTGATTTCTTTTCCCTGATTACCTTCTCAAGCATTTCTTGCTTCTTGTGTCTGAATGTCAAATTTTCTATTCAACTCTGTTTTTTTCCTCAAGAATGCTTGAAAGTCCTCTATTCCACTGAATGACCATATTTTCCCCTGAAACATGATTCTCAGTTTTGCTGGGTAGGTGATCCTTGGTTTTAATCTCAGCTCCTTTGCCCTCTGGAATATCATATTCCATGCCCTTCCATCCCTCAGTATAGAAGCTGCCGGATCCTGTGTTATCCTTATTGTTTTTCCACAATATTGAAATTGTTTCTTCCTGGCTGCTTATAATATTCTCTCCTTGATCTGGGAATTCTGAAACCTGGTTACAATATTCCTAGGTGTTTTCTTTTGGGGATCTTTTTCAGGAGGTTGTCTGTGGATTCTTTCAACCTCTATTTCCCACTCTGGGTCTAAAACATCAGGGCAATTTCCCTTGAGAATTTCTTGAAGGATAATTTCTAGGTTCTTTCTTTGATCATGGCTTCCAGGTAGTCCAATAATTTTTAGATTGTCTCTCCTGGATCTATTTTCCAAGTCAGTGGTTTTTCCCATGGGATATTTCACATGGCCTTCTATTCTTTCATTTGTTTGGGTCTGCTTAATAGCATCTTGATTTCTCATTAACTCACTAGCTTCCATTTTACTCCAGTCTAATTCTGAAGTAATAATTCTCCTCAGTGAGCTTTTGAGATTCTTTTTCCAACTGGCAAATTTGGCTTTTTAAGGTATTCTTCTCCTCGTTGCCTTTTTGAGCCTCCTTTGCCATTTGAGTTAGTCTATTTTTTAAGGTGCCATTTTCCTCAGTGAAGCTGTTGACTCTCATTTCATACTTTTCTTGCATCTTTCTTATTTCTCTTCCCAATTTTCCCCCACATCTCTTATCTCCTTCTTAAAGTCCTCTATGTCCTGTAACCAGCTCATATTTTCATTTCTGTTCATGTAGTCTGTGTTTTCTTCAGGTGAGATCACAGCATGTCACCACAATTCAATATTTGATCTCATGCCTTGGTACATTTGTATAAGCTCTTTTTTGTGCTTTCGAGTCACATCTTTCTCTACCTTGCCACTTATAATTTTTATTTTCTTTTGACATTTTACACACCTGATGCTTCCTCTCTGAACATTTTCCTTTATTACTCTGGTTTGTTGGGGTTCTTTGGTGCTCACTAAAGTATTATATATTTACTTATGTTTGCTTACAATTGTTTTTCTGCTATCAATAGAATAAAACCCTTTGAAGACAGACTTATATTTTTGTCTTTAGTTTATTATCAATAAGAACTGTCTTTTACAGAGAGAGTATTTAATAATTCCCTGTTGAATATTGAATACCCAAAGAAGAGTAATATAAAACAAAGTTGAGGCAGATCAACAAGTATGTATTAGGTACCTAGAGCTTTTAATGTTAAGGCCAACTTGAGTCAGTAACCTTTGAAGAGCCACAGAAGTTTTTTTGTTTATTTGTTTTTTGGCAAGACAAATGATAAAATCAAGCATTAGGAAAGGTTTCTAGCAGAAGTCTGAGTGACAGTTTTTGAAAGAATAGTCTTGAGGGTAGGATGATTAGTTAGAAAACTACTATAATCAATAATAGTCAAGGCAAGAAAAACGAGGACCTAATAAATATAATTGTGGTTCCATGGGTGGTAAAGTAGATGGGGTCAGTTTCAAGGTTCACTATAGGAGAAGAAATAACAAGATTTCATCTCCAGTCAATCTTTCTACCATCCTGGTCACCCTTTTCTAAAGGTGTGCCAGTTAACCATTGTTGAGAAAGGGACAATGGTATACATCAAACACAAACTGACCATTTTGCAGATGAGGAAACTGAGGCACCAAGAGGTAAAATGACTTTCCTAAGTAACAGAGCTGGTATTCAAACATAAATCTTTTGATTCCACATCTGGTGCTCTTTCCACACTCTGCCATGCCCCCTCTCTCCTTTCAAATTTCTCTCTAGAGCTGACTTTAGAATCAATTTTGAATGACCAAACAAAAACAGTCCCACATCTTTGATGTTATGTATTCTTGGTCTGAAAATGGTGTTATCTAGCTGTCATCTACCTTATTAATTAAATCTGGCTCTGAGTTGCTTTTAGCTATTCCCCCAAAAAACACATCTGGTCTCAAAAGATGAAGATTTTTTAAGTTATTACAAAACATACTCTAAGACCTAATTCCTAAAGAAGCATCCAAAATATTATGAGTAGTGCCAGCAACAATGGAATGAGGGTATCCTTATATTTTTAAAGTGACTACTTTGACAATTTGTTTGTTTAAAAATTACTTACATCATTTCATTGACACACTTTCTAAAAATAATAAGTAAATGACTAAAGGAAAGCAACATGGTATATTTGGATTTGGAGACAGGGGACCTGTGTTTGAATTCCAGCTCTGCCATTTACTTTTTTTGTGACCTTGGACAAATCCCTAAACCTCAGGGTTGTTTTTTTTTTTCCTTTGTAATTAGGGGATTAGCCTAAATGACCTCCACAGTGTCTTTCAACTAAAAAAAAATCTGTGATTATATTACTCTACTCCTCCACAATTTCTAATAACTCAACCAACAAATGATATGCATGATCATTCCTAGTTCCCCTCATCAATTACCCTGACTTCCTTCTCTAATCAAAGGTCATAGTGCTCTCCACTCATTTTTCTTGTCCACTATGGAAGCAAGTTCTTTTAGTCTGGTTGGCAATAGTAGATTAATCACAGGTTAAATTTGATCTCCTTCTCATTATCCAAAAGCAGAACCAGAGTTTTGGAATCTGTACAAAGATTAATGAAGTACTAAGTTGTCTCTTCTCTTGACAGTTTCTCTTGGATGTCCCCACTATACAATTAGTCATTTCTAGGATGTGTCATATTTGTATGTTCATATAGATTGTATAAATGTGGATTACAGTAAGAATCTGATGGATATTTCTGCAATATTCTTTACCCTTCACTAACAGAGACTTTGATTTATACATGGAAGGAAACAGAAGAAGAGGTAATGAGATTCTCCTCTCTGTTACACACTGAGAAAGAAGAATAAAGTCTTAGAATTATATGTATTTATGCTCCCAATATATTGTTGTTCTGGGGTATAATTTTTTGAGGTTCAAAAGCAGTAAAACATCTCACTTTCCTAGTCATGATCCTTTAAAGAAGAAGGAGCAACTCCAAACTTACATTCATAGGCTTGACTCTTTCTTATCAAATACTATTTATACAAAATACCATTATAAAGGATGAATAATGAGTAAACCTACTTTTAGAAGCAGATAGCAAACAAAATTCAGAGAAGTTCTACAGATTAGAATATACTAGAAAATAAATGGAGAGAAGAAGCTCTCTGACTAGGATCAAGAAATCCCCACTTAACTAAGAGAGAGGTCCTAATCTCATTGAAGGAGATATTTTCCAAAGTCTTTGAGGAGGTAAGCTCAAAATTATGGACCTGGTTGAAGTATCAGCTCCTCTACATGTCTTACACTTCCCAAAGTATTTTTTTCTCCTACCCATGAAGGTCTTTCTGAAGAGTATGAAACCATGTCAATTTGTACATGATGGAGATTTAAGTTTCTATGAGCAATCTTCTTTTTATTTTCTTTGTATATGGAATTGCTCAATTTTTTTGCTGGCATTCATCAAGTTCAGACTATTAAAAATGAAATAAAGTCATTAATCTTTTTCAAAAGTTTTGCCAATTTTTCTGAGCCCATAATTTTTGTAAAGTAAAGAAATAATCAAAGACACAAATAAACGGACAAAGAGATAAGTAGATAAATAATAGAATGAATGTGTAAATAAAAATTTAGGATTCTTCACAATTCATCTTCACAGGGTCACCTTTATAAAGTTTCTATCATCTTGTCCAGTGTCACTGTACTCACCTCACAGGATCAACTTTGCCAGAGTCATATCTCTTGGATTACTTGTCCATTCTTTAATGTCAATGCTAATTTCTTTAAAATCCAATCACATTTATATTACTAAACTGCCACAAACATTTTCAGAGTTTGCAATCCATATCCAATCTATATTTTGCAGGAAGGACTTCATTTTCTTTCCTTGGCTGAGTTTCTGAATGGCATTCTTCTCTCAACATTCATTAAATAAATAAATATATACATATACATATAAGCACACATATACACGTGTGTGTGTGTGTTCCAGGGTACAGTACTGGGTCCAAAGTCTATAATTCAAGTTTGCTGTTAAATAGTTTATAATTTAATGTGGGCGCATTGAGAAAGGTGTGCTAATTACTGTCATACAAGAGAGAAGTATAAGAAAAGTTTGAATAAAATAATATAAAGTAATTTAATTAGGGAGGAGGGTAGAATGCCTTTTACAATGTGGGGTTTATATATGACTTTTTTTTCATGGAAGATGTTATGGAAGATGTGACACTTGAGTAGGGATTCAAAGGAAAAGGGAGTTGTCAACAGAAAGAGATGGGTGACAGATGTAATAGGGAAGAGAATAGTGGAATATATTTTAGGAAGTACACAGTGGGAGCAAGTGCAAAAGGAAAGTGGAGGCAGCAGGATAAGAGCAGATAACAGAGAGTAAGCTAGTTTTACAGGAGTATCTGCTGAATATGTAAAGAAGAATAGGATGAGACAAGTCTGAAAAGGAAGATTCCATCCATGAAGTGAAGGGACTATCATAAAACAAATCCCCTAATCCTTTCATCAATAATATAGGCTACTCCATGCAAAGCAGTTTCATTTTGGGATCTGGATAACCTGAATCTAAAATTAGATTGATCTATTCAATATATTGTTCTAGGAGAACCATATCTTTTTTTTTTGTTTGTTTGTTTCTTGGGTTTAATTATAGATCATATGAGGCAATCTATGCCATAAATAAATCATGCTTTACAATGCCAACAATGGGGATATTACTCATTAAGAATTTATGCTATTTAACTATATAGTGTTAGCTAAAGTATACTTCAAATTGTAGCTAATGGAGAAGGAAGGTACTCAGAATTAGTAGAAATACTTTGGACTCTATAGGGGAAAATAGTGATAAAAATGGATCATTTGTGTTGAAACAAACCCAGATAATATCTATCCTGGTTTTAAAAAAAAAGAATCAGGGAAATAATCTATGTATTTGAAGAGAAGAAAACTACTCTTTCAGGGAAGGACAATTTGAAGATTTTCCAGCTTGGTTTTGAACAGTGACAATCATTTAAGTCTCCAGTTGGCTGACCTCGCCAATCTATGGAAATGACGTACTTCCATGTTCAGATTAGTAACTAAGCTCTTGAAACCATGAAAGGGGAATAGCCATGGAAGATTAATAGTATGTTCCCTAATGACAGGTGGTTTTATTTAAAAATAAATCAGTGTGATGTGGTAGCCAAGAATCTATACTTATGGAATCATTGGCTGCATTAATAAACTTAGCATCCAGAATGAGAGAGATAATCATTTCCCTATAGTCAGACCTGTTCAAACCACAAATGAAGTGCTGTATTCAATTCTAAACCCCACATATTGGAAAAAAAGATACAGAAAATATAGAACTGGAACTGGTTAAATGGTAATTTAGAATTGGTTAACTGATTGTAGTCAGAGTAGTCAATTGATTACACTCAACTTGCAGGGTTTATTTTTTTCATTCATCTTTTTCCCCTCAAGTACATGTAAATAAACATTTGTAACATTCGTTGAACAAAATGCATTTCAAATTCTTTTCATCCTAATATCCTCTCTCTCTGAGAAGGCAAGTAATTTGATATAGATTATACATATGTAGTCATGTAAAACATTTCCATATTAGTCATTTTGCAAAAGAAGACAGACCAAAATACACCAAAAAATGCAAGAATAATAATAAAGAAAAATAGTATACTTAAATCTTTATTGATACACATCAGTTCTTTCTCTGGAGGTGGAGAGCATTTTTCATCACAGGCACTTCAAAGTTGTTTTGGAGCATTGCATTGTTGAGAATAGCTAAGTGATCATCACACAATACTACTTTTAGTGTGTACAATGTTCTCTAGGTTCTGCTCATTTTACTTTGCAAGTTCATGCAAGTCTTCCCAGGTGTTTCTGAAACCACTCTGCTCATCATTTCTTTCTTTTCTTTCTTTCTTTCTTTTTTTTTTTTTTAAGCAATTGGGGTTAAGTAACTTGCCCAAGCTTACATGGCCAGTTTTTTGTGTAGGTGTTAAGTATCTGAGGCCTGAAAGATCCCGGGTCCTCCTGACCCAGGGCCGGTGCTCTTACTCACTGTGTCACCTAGCTGCCCCTTGGCTCATCATTTCTTGTAGGACTATGGCATTCAGTAACAATTATATACTATATATTGCTCATTCATTTCCCAGTTGGTGGATATGCCCTTAATTTCTGATTCTTTGTCACCCAAAAAAAGAACCGCTATAAATATGTTTGTATGTCTAAGTCATTTCACATCTTCTTTGATCTCTTTGGAATATAAATTTAGTACTGACATTCTTGGGTCATAGGATATTGAAGTTTTATAGCTCTTTGGGCATAGTTCCAAATTGCTCTCCAGAATGGTTGGAATTCCACAACTCCACTAATAGTGCATTAGTGTCCTTGTTTTTCTACCTACCTTCCAACATATGTTGTTTTCCTTTTTGATCATATTGTTCAATTGGATAGGTATAAAGTGCTGCCTCAGAGTTGTTTTAATTTGCATTTCCCTAATCAGTACTGATTTTTCTCAAAAAAATTATTTTAGACTCAAATGCCAGAACACAGAGAATAAAAAAAAGAAACAAAACATATCATAAAATTAAATACAAAGTTAGAAAGAAATAAAGGCATGTCATGAATAACATAACATGAGAAGATTTAAAATTTGTAACAATAAACTTTCATTTCAAGAAAGCCTGTATTAGAATTTTCATCTTATCTTTGCTTCCTTGTGTGTTTACTTTTGTTCTCTGCTGAGCACTTTTTTATTTTGTTCTTTTTTCCTCGCCCTTAACTCATCCCCCCAGGCTACAATAAAGTTTAAATATGTTTCTCCATAGCTATAGATACATACATACACATATACATATATACATACATATATAGACATATACATTACTGAACTTATTCTACTCCTGATCTTTGTTTTTATGTATATACATATCTCATTTCCTTTATTTTTACCAACTACCTAGCCCCCCTATGACTTGCCTACCTCCCTCCAAGGATCCTTCCCCTATAAATCTCTCCTATTCCCATAAATCTAAAAACCTTTCTATACCCCTATTTATTTGTTCTCTCACCCTCCCCTCTAAAAATTCCTCCCTTGTCCTCTCCCCATTCCTTATGCCCCTACCATTTTATTTCTTCTGAATTTAGTACATTTCTATACTCTTCTAAAGATATATATATATATAGTTTCCTCTTACATCCATTCATGAAAGTAGGTTACCAGAACTCCCAGCCCTCCTCCCCATATAATTCTTGTGTATCAATACTTCCTGTTGCACCTCATTTGTAGAAAATAATTGCCCTTTTTAGCTGTTCCTAAATGGTTTTACTTTTTAAATTAATATCATGCCCATGTTTCCCCCAATCTTTCTTTTGAACCATCCAATTATTAATAAGAATCTTAGATATAAATTTTGCATTTTTCATGCATAAAAGGTTAACAGTCTCTCCTTATGGATCACTTATAATCTATCTTTGTGGTGTACTTTCTATTTATATTGGTTCTTATATGTCAAATTGTCTTATACATTCATGTTTTTTTTTTAAGAAAGTCATGAAAATCTGAAAGTTTATCAAAAGTCCATTTAAAAAAAATTCAAGATAATAGTTAATTTTTCAGGGTATGATATTTTTGTCTGGAGCTCCATTTCTTTTGCTCTTCAATATGTTGTGTTCTAAGACCTATGGTCCTTTAATGTTTCTACTGCTAAGTCTTGTGTAATCATAATTTTGTTGCCATCATATTTAAATTGTTTTAATCTTGATGCTTTTAATAATATTTTTTCCTTGAGCTGGAGATTTCAAAATTTGACTATGATATTCCTATGAGTTTTCCTCATAGGATCTCTTTAAGTGGTGATCAACGTATGTTTATTATTTCTGCTTTCCCCCCTTGTTCTAATTCTTCAGGACAATTTTCTTCAATTATTTCTTGTATTATTGTATCAAGATTCTTTTCTTGATTGTAACTTTCAGTTAGTCCAATTATTTTTATATATTTCTCTTCTTGATCTATTCTCAAATCTGTTGTTTTTCTTATGTTTCACTTTTTCCTCTATATTTCATTATTCATATTTTATTTAATCATTTCCTTATCTCTTATAATTTCACTGGCTTCACTTTGCCCAATTCTAATTTTCAAGGTGTCATTTTCTTCCTTAAGATTCTGGATCTCTGTTTTTAATTGGTTGACTTTCCTTTCATACCCTTCCTGTTTTTTTCTTGGATTATTCTTATTTTCTTAGTTTTTTCTCCATCTCTGTCATTTGATTTTTATATCTTTTTTAAGGTCTTCTATAAATTCTTTTTGGGCAGGTGACCATTTAATGTTTCTTTACTTCAATTTCCCCCTCTGAAGATGAACCCTGGTCATCGCTATTCCCATAATAGGTTTCTATAGTTGGATACTTTTTCCTTTGCGTGTGTATTTTTTTTTTTTTTTGTGGTGATAGCTTAGTTATCTGTTGTCACCTCTAACCCTGTGGTATAGGGAATGGTGCCTTTTGCCCCAGATCTTCAGTTTTCCCCTTTAACCTGAAACCAAAGCAAAACCTCCAAACTCCGGTAAGTGCCCACAGCCAGGGGCTTTCTGCCCCACTTCTTCTGTACTCACCAGGCATGTGCTGGTTCCTTCTTGCCTCTTTCCTCTCTTCATAGCATGGCTGGATCTGGCTTCCTGGTCAGCAGAGCTTCCCTCAGTCTTCCTGGGCTCAAATGCCCAACTCCCCTCAGTGTCCTAGGGGTAAAAGTTCTGGTGTCTGGCACCAAGGAAGCCTCTCAAACCAACTAAACACATAGCTTGCAGCTTGTTGTTTAAGAGGCTAGCCTCTTGCTTTTAAAATGGAACCTAGTCTGAAGTTGTTTACTCTTCACAGGGACCAAACCTTGTCCTGGGATTTTTCTTCTGATCTTCTCAAGTTGTCCTGGGAGGACCTTTGTTATGACCCTGTCCTTGTTTATTTCCATCCACACTTTGTTCCCCGCTAAGGTGCTATTTTAACTCTTTTGTAGAGGAAGATCTTGAGAGCTTGGAATTTTCTGATCTTCTCCAGCATCTTCTTAGAATCCTCTAAATCCAGTAGTGATTTAGAACAATTTTTCATATGACAACATATAGCTCTAATTTCTTCTAAAAACTGCTTATTATTTGACCATTTATCAATTAGGAAATAACTTGTATGCTTATAAATTTTATTCAGCTCTCTGTATGTTTGAGAAATGAGGCCTTTCCCCAAAAAATTTGTTTAAGCCTCCCACCCCATACAGTTTATTGTTTCCCTTCTAATCTTGACTGCATTGCTGTTGTTTGTGCAAATCCTGTTTTTTTCTGTTTTACATCATTTATTTCCACCAGATTTTGAGTTACAATCATTTTCCCCCCATTATTCCCCTACCCAACCTCCCAGAACAGTAATCCCACAAGATATCGCTTCCTCCAATCTGCTCTCTCCCCTACCTTCTCCCATACCCCCTTCGACTTTTCCATTAGAGGAAGGTGAGTCTTTGCATCCCAATGCCTGCACATCTTATCTCCCTATTACAAGCAAAAGAGTATTAATAATAGTATTTATATATATTTGAAACATTTAATGTTAACGACCTCAATTTTCAGATCCATTTCCTTCCTCCCTTGTCACCCATTCCCTCTTGGGAGATAAGTAATTCAGTATATGTTGTACATGTCTAGCTATACAAAACATTATCATAGTAGATATATTGTACAAGGCTGCTTATAATTCCCTCCCACTCATCCCACCCCCCACCTGGTCCATTCCCTACATGATCCTGTCCCTCTTCTATAGTGGGTACTTCCAACCTCCCCTCACCCCAAGGATGCCCTCCCATCCATCATCCCTCCTCCCATACCCCTTCCCCCTATCCTACTGCAGGTTGAGATATCCCATTTAGTATGTATGTCATTTTCTCCCTGAACCAAATTCAATGTGAATGTGGTTTTGCCTTTTTAGCCTTCCTTATTCTCCCCCTCTTTTGCAACCACTTCCCCTTGCTTCTTCTGCATGGGATAGTTTACACTACCCTGTCTCTCCCCATCTCCTCTTGCCACTTTCCTCTCTCACCTCATAATTTCATCCCTTGAGTATTCTCCCTTCCCAACAAATTCAACCTATGCCCTCTATCCATATATAACTGTAACCATATACACACACATTCACATATGTATTCATATGACCACACCCCCTTCTTCCATTATTTTCATAGTGAGAAAGATATCATCAGTCACAGTTATTGCTTTTCCATATAGGAATGTAAATAGTTCAACTTTGATAAGTTCCTTTTGATTTCTTTTCCCTGATTAACTTCTCAGGCATCTCTTCCTTCTTGTGTCTGGTTGTCAAATTTTCTATTCAATTCTGGTTTTTTCCTCAAGAATGCTTGAAAGTCCTCTATTCCACTGAATGACCATATTTTCCCCTGAAACAAAATACTCAGTTTTGCTGGGTAGGTGACCTTGGGTTCATTCCCAGTTCTTTTGCCCTCTGGAATATCATATTCCATGCCCTTCGATCCCTCAGTGTAGAAGCCACCAGGTCCTGGGCTATTCGGATTGTGTTTCCATAATATTGAAATTGTTTCTTCCTGGCTGCTTGAAGTATTTTCTCCTTGATCTGGGGATTCTGGAACCTGGCTATAATATTCCTGGGAGTTATCTTTTTGGGGTCTTTTTCAAGAGGTGATCGGTGGATTCTTTCAACCTCTATTTTGCCCTCTGGATCTAAAACATCAGGGCAGTTTTCCTTGAGAATTTCTTGAAGGGTGATTTCTAGGTTCTTTCCTTGATCATGGCTTTCAGGTAGTCCAATAATTTTTAAATTGTCTATCCTGGATCTATTTTCCAGGTCAGTGGTTTTTCCCATGAGATATTTCACATTGCCTTCTAATCTTTCATTTGTTTGGATCTGCTTAACAGCATTTTGATTTCTCATAAAGTCATTAGCTTCCATTTGCTCCAGTCTAACTCTGAAGGAATGAATCTCCTCAGTGAACTTCTGAGATTCTTTTTCCATCTGGCAAATTCGACTTTTTAAGGCATTCTTCTCCTCATTGCCCTTTTGGGCCTCCTTTGCCATTTGAGTTAGTCTATTTTTTAAGGTGTTGTTTTCCTCAGTCAGGCTGTTGACCCTCATTTCATACTTTTCCTGCATCCTTCTCATTTCTCTTTCCAATTTTTCCTCCACTTCTCTTATTTGATTTTTAAAGTCCTTCTTAAGGTCCTCTATGGCCTGCAACCCGCTCATGTTTTCCCCTGGGGCTTTTGGAGCAGGACTTCTGACCTCACAGTCCTTTTCCCGCTCTATGCCCCCAAAATAGGAGTCTAGGGTTGCATTTTTCTGTTTCCTTTGCCTTGGCATGTTGCCACTTAATTGCTTGACTTTTGGGCTTGTTGCCACACTATGGCTTTAAGGCCAGATAGAGGAATTTTCGTCCCGAACGTGTGGGGGGCAACTTCCGTTTCTGGCAAGCTGTAAACCCACCCACGACTTCCACCCTAGATCACAATCCAGATCCAGGGAGGTTAAAGCAAGAGCGATTACCTCCCAAGACTGATCGCTGGATCTCCCTACAAATTTGCAGGCTGGGAGCGGGAGCTACCTCTGAAAACTACAAAATGGCATTTGTCCTCAGCGGCTTCTAGCCCCCAGGGGAGGGAGCCGACGCATTCCCTAATACCAGTCCCAAAGTCCATAGGACACTAACCTCTTACTTTGTCCCAGGCAAGTCTATGTTGATAATTCTGGAGTCGCCACAGCTACTGGTGTTCTGGGGTTCCTCCAGCTGGCTGCTGGCCCTGCCACCCTGGGGCTAAAACCTCGGCTCATGCGGACCTGGGCTCGGCTCGGCTCGGCTCCTGCGCTCTGCGCACTGCACGCTGCCAGGTCCCAGACCACTGTGCTGGTCCTTCCTGCAGGGTTGCTGGGCTGTCCTCAGCAGGAGTTTAGCTTCTTTGTGTCATTCTGTGGGTGCTGGGGCTCCAGAAGTTGTTCAGAGTCCCCTTTTACATCGTTTGGGGGGAATGTGGGGGCAGAGTGGCTTGGATGAGCTGTTTCTACTCTGCCATCTTGGCTCCGCCCCCCGTGCAAATCCTTTTTAATCAAAATTATCCATTTTATGTCCCACAATGCTCTCTATCTTTTATTTGGTTATGGGTTCTTCCTTTATCCATAAATCTGGCAGGTAAAATATTTTATGTTTGTCTAATTTGCTTGCGGTATCATTCTCTATGTCTAAATCATGCAACCACTTTTACCTTATCTTGGCATACAATGTGAGAAGTTGTTGGTTCATATGTTGCTTCTGACAAACTGCTTTCCAGGTTTATGTTTGTTTGTTCATTTTGTGTTTGTTTTTTTAGTTTTCAGTGTTCAATTTCATAAGATTATGAGTTCCAAATTAAGTCCCCATCTCTCCAGTCCCACCACCCAAAAAGAATATGTATTATGTAAAGAAGAACTAGAACCAATGAGAGAAACCAAGAGAAGAAGAAACCAAAAAAAAAAAAAAAAGAGAGAGAGAAAGAGCAAACAATATGCCTCTATCTGCATTCAGAATCCATAGTTATTTTTTCTGGGTGTGGACAGCATTTTCCTTCATTAGTCTTTTAAAGTTGCCTTAGATCCTCATATTACTAGGAAGAAATGAGTCTATCAAAGTTCATCTTCACACAATGTGACTGTTACTGTGTATAATATTCTCCTGGTTCTGGACACTTCACTCAGCATCAGTCAATATAAGTCTTTTTAGGTTTTTCTGAAGTCTGTCTGCTGATCATTTCTTACTGCACACTAGTATTCCACTACATTGATATACAAAAACTTGTTGGGTATCTCTTCAATGTCCAATTCTTAGCCACCACAAAAAAAAGAACTGCTATAAATATTTTTGTACATTTGGATCCTTTATGTATTTGTCTGATCTCATTGGGATACAGTTATAGAAGTGGTATTGCTGGGTAAAAGGGTATGCACATTTTTGTAGCCCTTTGCCCATAGTTCCAATTATTCTCCAGAATGATTAGATTAGCTCACAACTCCAACAACAATGCATTAGTGTTCCATTTTCACCACATATTTTCCAGCATTTATCATTGTTCTGTTTTGTCATATTAACCAATCTGGTAGATGTGATGTGGTACCTCAGAGCTGTTTTGATCTGCATTTCTCTAAAAGTGATTTAGAGCATTTTTTTCATCTGCCTGTTCATATTTTTGACCATTTTTCAATTGGAGAATGACTTTCATTCTTATAAATTTGTCTCAGTTCCCTATATTTTAGACATGAGGCCTTTATCAGAGTCACTGAGTGTAAGAATTCTTTTTTTTTTAACTGATTAACAACAAAAACTTTATTGTCTTAAAGAGCTGTTGAAGAGATCAAATGATATGATGTACAGTAAATCTCTTTTAAATATTCAGGTATGTTTAAATGGCAATACATTTTCAGCAAACAAACCTGAAAAAAATCTACAGTTTAGCAGCCTGTAGATACCTTCCTATTTTTATTTTGAGGTTCCTTTTACCCTTTTATTTTAAACAGATTCTTTATTAACTTCTGGTTTACATCATTCATTTCCGCCAGATTTTGAGTTATAATATTTTCCCCATCTTTCCCCTACCCACCACCCCAGAATAGCAGTCCCACAAGATATCCCCTTATCCAGTCTGCTCTCTTCCATATCTTCTCCCATACTCCCTTCAACTTTACCATTAGGGCAAGGTGAATCTCTGTACCCCGATGCCTGCACATCTAATCTCCCAATAACATGCAAAATAGTATTAATAATAGTATTTATATATTTGAAACATTTAATTTTAAAACTTTGATTTTCAGATCCATTCCCTTTCTCCCTTATCACCCACTCCCTCTGGGAAGATAAGCAATTCAGTATGTGTTGTATATTTATAGCTATGCAAAACAATACCATAGTAGATATATTGTATAAAAAACTGCTAGTATTTCCCTCCCACTCATCTCACCCCCCACTTGGTCCATTCCCTACTTTGATCCTGTCCCTCTTCAAAAGTGGGTACCTCCAACCTCCCCTCCCCCTAGAATGCCCTCCCCTCCATTATTCCCTCTCTGATCCCCCTTCTCCCTATGTTCTGCAAGGTGAGATATCCCATTTAGTATGTATGTCATTCTCTCCCTGAGCCAAATTCAATGAGAATATGGTTTTGCCTTTTTGCCTTCCTGTTCTTCCCCTCCCCTGCAACCACTTCCCCTTTCCTTTTATACATGAGATAGTTTACCACACCCTGTCTCTCCCCATCACCTCCTGCCGCATTCCTCTCTCACCTCTTAACTTCACCACTTAAGTATCATCCCTTCCCACCAAATTCAACCTGTGCCCTCTATCCATGTATACCTGTAAACATATATACACTCATTCACATAGGTATTCATATGCCCATATACCCTTCTTAAATTATTTTCATACTGATAAAGATTTCATCAGTCATAGTTATTGTTTTTCCATGTAGGAATGTAAATAGTTCAACTTTGATAAGTTCCTTTTGATTTCTTTTCCCTGATTACCTTCTCGAGCATCTCTTGCTTCTCGTGTCTGAATGTCAAATTTTCTATTCAACTCTGGTTTTTTCCTCAAGAATGCTTGAAAGTCCTCTATTCCACTGAATGACCACATTTTCCCCTGAAACAAGATACTCTGTTTTGCTGGGTAGGTGATTCTTGGTTTTAATTCAAGCTCCTTTGCCCTGTGGAATATCATGTTCGATGCCCTTTGATCCCTCAGTGTAGAAGCTGCCAGGTCCTGTGCTATTCTGATTGTGTTTCCACAGTATTGAAATTGTTTCTTCCTGGCTGCTTGGAGTATTTTCTCCTTGATCTGGGGATTCTGGAACCTGGCTATAATATTTCTGGGAGTTTTCTTTTTTGGGATCTTTTTCAGGAGGTGATCTGTGGATTCTTTCAACCTCTATTTTGCCCTCTGGATCTAAAACATCAGGGCAATTTTCCTTGAGAATTTCTTGAAGGATGATTTCTAAGTTCTTTCTTTGATCATGGCTTTCAGGTAGTCCAATAATTTTTAAATTATCTCTCCTGGATCTATTTTCCAGGTCAGTGGTTTTTCCCATGAGATATTTCACATTGCCTTCTATTCTTTCATTTGTTTGGATATGTTTAACAGCATATTAATTTCTCATAAAGTCATTAGCTTCCATTTGCTCCAGTCTAACTCTGAAGGAATGAATCTCCTCAGTGAGCTTTGGAGATTCGTTTTCCATCTGGCAAATTCAGGTTTGTAAGGCATTCTTTCCCTCATTGCCCTTTTGAGCCTCCTTTGCCATTTGAGTTAGTCTATTTTTTAAGGTGTTATTTTCCTCAGTCAGGCTGTTGAGTCTCATTTCATACATTTCCTGCATCCTCCTCAATTCTCTTCCCAATTTTTTCTCCACTTCTCTTATACTGTAAGAATTCTTTCCCAGTTTTCTGCTTCCTTCTTAATCTTGGTTGTATTGGCTTTGTTTATACAAAATCTCCAAATTAATGTAATCAAAATGATCCATTTTGCATTTTTTGATATTTTCTATCTCTTGATTGGTCATAAATTCTTGTATTCTTCATAAATCTGACAGATAATCTATTCCTTGCTCTCCCAGATTGCTTATAGTATCAACCTTTATATACAGATCCTGTACTCATTTTGACTTTGTTTTGCTATACAATATAAGAGGTTGGTCTGTGCCTCGTTTCTGCCATACCATTTTCCAGTTTTCCCAGTAGTTTTTGTCAAATAGTGAGTTCTTATCCCAGAATCTGGAGTCTGGGTTTGTCAAATAGTAGATTACCATAGTCATTGACTATTGTGTCTTATGTACCTAAACTATTCTACTAATCCACAAGTCTATTTCTTAGTTAGTACCAAGTGGTTTTTGAAGATTGCTGCTTTATAACATAGTTCAAAGTTTGGTATTCCTTGGCCACCTGTCCTTGCATTTCCTTTCATTAATTCCCTTGGTATTCTGTACCTTTTGTTTTTCTTTCTAGCTCTATAAAATACTTTTTGTTAGTTTGATTGACATGGCACTAAACAAATAAATTAATTTAGGTAAAATTATTATATTAGCTGGACCTACCCATGAGCAACTGATGTTTTCCAATTATTTAGATCTGACTTTATTTATGTAAAAAGTGTTTTGTAATTGTGTTCATATATTTCCTGGGTTTGTTTTGGCAGATTGTAAAGCCAAGCTGTAGCATCTCTCCTGAAGACTGCATCTATGAATAACTTTAAGGGTCTGATCACATAGTATAGTGAACTCTCTATTTATTCAGCAATAAAGTAAAGCAAAATGTTCATAGAAACCAAAGTACAACCTTCACAATAATATAACCTACCAAATTATTCCTAAGGTAGCCACATAGTCCTAAACAAAAGATATCAGTAAATCACAATCTCAATTATTCAAGATAAAGTACCCAGAGGGGGCGGAGCCAAGATGGCAGAGTAGAAACAGCTCATTCAAGCCACTCTGCCCCCAGATTCCCCCCAAACTATGTAAAAGGGGACTCTGAACAACTTCTGGAGCCCCATCACCCACAGAACGACACAGAGAAGCTAATCTCCTGCTGAGGACAGGCCAGCAGCCCTGCAGGAAGGACCAGCGAAGAGGTCTGGGAGCCTGCAGCTTGAAACGTGCAGAGGACAGGAAGTGGAGCCGAGCAGAGCCCAGGTCCCCTTGAGCCGAGGTTTTAGCCCCAGGGTGGCAGGGCCAGCAGCCAGCTGGAGGAACCCCAGAACACCAGTAGCTGTGGCGACTCCAGAATTATCAACATAGATATGCCTAGGACAAAGTAAGAGGTTAGTGTCCTATGGACTTTGGGACCTGTATTTGGGGAATGCATCAGCTCCCTCCCCTGGGGGCTAGAAGCCACTGAGGAGACAAGCCATTTTGTAGTTTTCAGAGGCATCTCCAGCTCCCAGCCTACAAATCGTAGGGAGATCCAGCGATCAGTCTTGGGGGGTAATCACTCTTGCTTTAACCTCCCTGGATCTGGATTGTGATCTAGGGTGGAAGTCGTGGGTGGGTTTACAGCTTGCCAGAAACGGAAGTTGCCCCCCACACGTTCGGGACGAAAATTCCTCTATCTGGCCTTAAAGCCATACTGTGGCAACAAGCCCAAAAGTCAAGTAATTAAGTGGCAACATGCCAAGGCAAAGGAAACAGAAAAATGCAACCCTAGACTCCTGTTTTGGGGGCATAGAGCGGGAAAAGGACTGTGAGGTCAGAAGTCCTGCTCCAAAAGCCGCAGGGGAAACCATGAGTGGGTTGCAGGCCATAGAGGACCTTAAGAAGGACTTTAAAAATCAAATAAGAGAAGTGGAGGAAAAATTAGAAAAAGAAATGAGAAGGATGCAGGAAAAGTATGAAATGAGGGTCAACAGCCTGACTGAGGAAAACAACACCTTAAAAAATAGACTAACTCAAATGGCAAAGGAGGCCCAAAAGGACAATGAGCAGAAGAATGCCTTAAAAAGTCGAATTTGCCAGATGGAAAAAGAATCTCAGAAGTTCACTGAGGAGATTCATTCCTTCAGAGTTAGACTGGAGCAAATGGAAGCTAATGACTTTATGAGAAATCAAGATGCTGTTAAGCAGATCCAAACAAATGAAAGATTAGAAGGCAATGTGAAATATCTCATGGGAAAAACCACTGACCTGGAAAATAGATCCAGGAGAGACAATTTAAAAATTATTGGACTACCCAAAAGCCATGATCAAAGAAAGAACCTAGAAATCACCCTCCAAGAAATTCTCAAGGAAAATTGCCCTGATGTTTTAGATCCAGAGGGCACAGTAGAGGTTGAAAGAATCCACTGATCCCCTCCTGAAAAGGATCCCAAAAAGAAAACTCCCAGGAATATTATAGTCAGGTTCCAGAATCCCCAGATCAAGGAGAAAATACTACAAGCAGCCAGGAAGAAACAATTTCAATATTGTGGAAACACAATCAGAATAGCCCAGGACCTGGCAGCTTCTACACTGAGGGATCGAAGGGCATGGAATATGATATTCCAGAGGGCAAAAGAACTGGGAATGAACCCAAGGGTCACCTACCCAGCAAAACTGAGTATTTTGTTTCAGGGGAAAATATGGTCATTCAGTGGAATAGAGGACTTTCAAGCATTCTTGAGGAAAAAACCAGAATTGAATAGAAAATTTGACATCCAGACACAAGAAGCAAGAGATGCCTGAGAAGGTAATCAGGGAAAAGAAATCAAAAGGAACTTATCAAAGTTGAACTATTTACATTCCTATATGGAAAAACAATAACTGTGAGTGATGATATCTTTCTCACTATGAAAATAATGGAAGAAGGGTGTGTGGTCATATGAATATAAATGTGAATGTGTGTGTATATGGATATCGGGCATAGGTTGAATTTGTTGGGAAGGGAGAATACTCAAGGGATGAAATTATGAGGTGAGAGAGGAAAGTGGCAAGAGGAGATGGGGAGAGACAGGGTAGGGTAAACTATCTCATGTAGAAGAAGCAAGGGGAAGTGGTTGCAAAGGAGGGGGAGAATAGGAAGGCAAAAAAGGCAAAACCACATTCTCATTGAATTTGGTTCAAGGAGAGAATGACATACATACTAAATGGGACATCTCAACCTGCAGCAGAATAGGGGGAAGGGGGATGAGAGGAGGGATGATGGATGGGAGGGCATCCTTGTGGTGAGGGGAGGTTGGAAGTACCCACTATAGAAGAGGGACAGGATCATGTAGGGAATGGACCAGGTGGGGGGTGGGATGAGTGGGAGGAAATTATAAGCAGCCTTGTACAATATATCTACTATGATAATGTTTTGCATAGCTAGACATGTACAACATATACTGAATTACTTATCTCCCAAGAGGGAATGGGTGACAAGGGAGGAAGGAAATGGATCTGAAATTAGAGGTCTTAAGTTTAAATGTTTCAAATATATATAAATACTATTATTAATACTCTTTTGCTTGTAATAGGGAGATAAGATGTGCAGGCATTGGGACATAAATATTCACCTTCCTCTAATGGAAAAGTCGAAGGGGGTATGGGAGAAAGTATGGGAGAGAGCAGATTGGAGGAAGCGATATCTTGTGGGACTGCTATTCTGGGAGGTTGGGTAGGGGAATAATGGGGGGGAAATGATTGTAACTCAAAATCTGGCAGAAATGAATGATGTAAAACAGAAGTTAATAAAGCATTTGTTTATAAAAAAAAGATAAAGTACCCAACTAAAGTCTTCTTTCATCTTTATTGGAGATGGCTTCCAATCATCCTTAACTCAATCATCCTTAAGAAGCAATCATCCTTAAGGGATATTACAGTCTCCCACCCCTAAGTGTCTTAATCTTGTCTACCCAAGTAAAGGTCCTTTTATCTTGACTGGAGGCTTACTTCTAAACTTCATGGCTCCTCTTCCACACTCCTAGCTCTTGACTGAATTCACCCATCTGTCATATGAATTCATAGGTAGGCAGCTCCCAGCTCATGTTCCAGCTCCTGTTTCAGCTTGAAGCTCACTGTGACTAGTCTGCTTCAGGCCCTTTGCAGTTTCTGTTTCTGGGAAGACAAAGCTTAACAGAGAGCCACAACATTTATTATACACATTAAGCTTTGTAGAGTTACAACAATATCCATACACATTGCCAGCACTATCATCAGTTCACTTTCTGCCTGTGAAATTAACACAGAAAAACAGACAGGACTTCTGTCTGAGAAATCTAGCACAAATCATCATTAAAGTCCCATGGACTCTGAAAACAGCAGTAAGTCATTCCTTAAAGATGTCTTAAAACAGATAGCAGAAAAGTCCTCTTTCAGGGCTTCTGAACCAGCAGTAAGTTCCCAGGGCTTCTGTAAAAGCAGTAACATCATCTGTAAGCAGAGAGGTCTGACAATATAACATCAACACTGAGTGACAGAGAGACAGAATGCTGACACCATCAGTGTCCTTCTTCCCGGTTTTGCTCAGTCCCAACTCATGCTTGAGCTTTAATATCCTCTGTTCCTTCCTGTTCTGCCCTTACTCTTATGTTCTTCCTGTTCATGTCTTTGGCAGGTTCCTCCCATTGTGGGCTTCACAGGTTCTACTTCTAACAAAAACATGATTTAATCACAGGCAAGGCTCAAAGACACTTGAATAACTGAAGCAAGGACCAAAGTACACCTTTGCTTGCCATTACACAGGTAGACTTCCAAATATTTTATAACATCTACAATAGCTTTAAATGGAATTTATCTTTCTATCTCTTGCTGTTGGGCTTTGTTAGTAATACTAAACATGCTTATGATTTATGTGGGTTTATTTTATATCCTGCAACATTGCTAATGATGTTTAATATTTCAAATAGTATTTTTAGTTGATTTTAGAGGATTTTCTAGGGATATCATCATATCATCCACAGAGATAGTTTTGTTTTATTCTTTGCTTATTCTGATTCCTTTATTTTTCTTCTCTTATGGCTAAAACTCATATTTCCAGTATCATACTGAATAACATTTATAATAATGGATATCTTTGTTTCACCACTGATATTATTGGATAACCATATTTTCCCCTGAAACATGATACTTAGATTTGCTGAGTAGGTGATTCTTGGTTTTAATCCCAGCTCTTTTGACTTCCACAATATCAAACTCTAAGCACTTCGATCCCTCAATGTAGAAGCTGCCAGGTCCAGTGTTATTCTGGTAGTGCTTCCACAATATTAAAATTGTTTCTTCTTAGCTGCTTATAATATTTTCTCCTTGATCTGGGAATTCTGGAACCTGGCTATAATATGCCTAGGAGTTTTCTTTTTGTGATCTTTCTCAAGAAATGATTGATGGATTCTTTCAACCTCTATTTTGCCCTCTTTCTAAAACATCAGAGGTATTTTTCTTGAGAATTTCTTGAGGGATGATTTCTAGGTTCTTTTTTGACCATGGCTTTCAGGTAGTCCAATCATTTTTAAATGATTTCTCCTGGATCTATTTTCCAGGTCAGTGGTATATGCAATGAGATATTTCATATTACCTTATATTTTTTCATTTGTTTGGATCTATTTAATTGTATCTTGATTTTTCATAAACTCATTAGCTTCCATTTGCTCCAATCTAATTTTGAAGGAATTCTCTGCACAGAGCTTTTGAGATTCTTTTTCCATCAGGCAAATTTGGCTTTTTAAGGCATTCTTCTCCTCATTGGCTTTTTGAGCCTCTTTTTTCATTTGAGTTAGTTTGTTTTTTAAGTTGTTATTTTCTTCAGTCAGGTTGTTGACTCTCTTTTCATGATTTTCTTGCATCATTCTCATTTCTCTTTCCAATTTTTCTTCCACTTTTCTTATTTGGTTTTCAAAATGCTTCTTAAGCTCCTCTATGGCCTGTAACCATTTCCTATTTTTCTTGGAAGCTTTTGGTACAGGAGTTCTGACTTTGTTGTCTTCCTGCCATGCCATGCTTTGATCCTTTCTGGCCCCAGTAAAGGAATCCAAAGTTGGATTGCTGTGCTTGCTTTGTTTCCTCTGTTTGCTCATGTTGCCACTCAACTGCTTGACTTTTATGCCTTTTGCCACAGTAGAACTCTGCTTCCAGAGAAGAGAGATTTGTCCCAAACCACTGGGGTTTTCACAGCTGCCATAGCTTTTAGTTGGCTGCCCTCTCTGAAGCCTCCACACACTCTGGCTCACTGGGAAGCCACCCCAGGACCTCCACCCTAGAGAGTGGTCCAGATCCAAGCAAATTAAAGGAAGAACAATTACCCCTCAGACTGGTCACTTGGTCCCCCTACAGTCTTCAAGGAAAGAACTCTGAAGCAGCTCCTGTGCCTCAGCTGCTTTTCCCTCTGGGGGCAGAGGCTGGACAGCACTCCCAGACTCCCTGTTCCCAAAGTCTACACTGACCTTTCACTTTGTCTTTTGCATTTATGGGTTGATAATTCTGAAAACTGCCACAGCTTCTGGTGATCTACTCTCCCCAATTGATCTTATTGGCAAAGCTTCTAGTTTATCCACATTACATATAATACTTGTTGATGGTTTTAGGTAGATGTTACTTACCATTTTAAGGAAGACTCCATTTATTCCTATGGTCTCTAGTGTTTTTAATAGGAATGGGTGTTATATGTTGTCAAAAGGTTTTTCTGCATGTACTTAGAGAATCATATGATTTCTATTCATTTTGTTGTTGATAGGATCAATTATGCCAATAATTTTCATAATATTGAACCAACCCTGCATTCCCATATAAATCTTATCTGGTCATATTGTATTATTCTTGTGATATATTGCTGTAATCTTTTGCTAATATTTTATTTACAATTTTCCATCTATATTCATTAGGGAAATTGGTGTATAATTTTCTTTCTTTGTTTTGACTCTTTCTGGTTTAGGTATCAGTACCATATTTTTATCATAAAAAAAAGAATTTGACAGGACTCTTTTGACTCTCTTTTCAAAATACCTTATATAGTATTAAAAATTTATTGGTCTTTAAATGTTTATAGAATTCACTTGTAAGTGCATCTGGCCCTGGAGATTCTTTTCTTGAGAGTTCACTGATGGCTTGTTCAATTTCTTTTTCTGAAATTGTTTTATTAATGTATTTTATTTCTTCTTCTGTTAATCTGGGCAATTTATATTTTTGAAAATATTCATTCATTTCACTAAGACTGTCAAATTTATTGGCATACAGTTGGACAAATTAGCTCCTCGTTGTTTTAATTTCTAACTCATTGTTGGTGAATTTACCCTTTTCAGTTTTGCTACTGGTAATTTGGTTTTTTCCTTTCTTTTTTTAAAAATTAAACTATCCAAAGATTTATCTATTTTATTTTATCCCTTATAAAAGCAGCTGTTATTTTGATTTAATAGTTCAATAGTTATCTTAATTTCAATTGTATTAATTTCAATTGTATTAATCTCTCCTTTGGTTTTGAGTATTTCTAATTTGGTATATATTTTCCAGGTCAGTTGTTTTTCCAATGAGGTATTTTATGTTTCCTTCTATTTTTTTTTTTTTTGTTCTTTCATTGTGGTTTGATTGATTCTTGATGTCTTATAGTCACTGGATTCCACCTGCCCAATTCTAACTTTTAATTAATTGTTTTCTTTAGTTAGCTTTTGTGCTTTCTTTTCCATTTGGCCAATTTTACTTTTAATGAGTTGTTTTATCCAGTGTCCCTTCTTTTCCATTTTGTCAAATCTAATTTTAAAGGAATCATTCATTTTTTCTTTCACCTCTCTTACTTGACTTTTAAAATTCTTCTTGAACTGTTCTAATAAAGTTTTTTGAACTTGGGATCAGTTCACATTCCCCTCTGAGGTTTTGGATGTGGATATATTGACAATATTATCCTCTCCTGAATTTGTGTTTTGATTTTCCCTGTCACCATAATAATTTTCTATGGTTATTGTTTTCTTTGTTGCTTTCAGTTCATGATGTTTGCCTTTTCCATGGCTTTTAAAATTGATCTCTGCTTCTAGTGCATGGGACCACTGTCCCATTCTTCTTGTGCTGAGGCTAGATACTGGCTTTGTGTGCTGGGGCTTCAGGTGGTAGCACTTCGAGGCTGTAGGAGTCTGGTAGCTTACCTAGTACTGAGCTGGAGCTTGTGGTGGTGACTGCTGTGTGCCAAGGCCAGGTGGGATTTTTCTGTATTTCCACAGAATTACATTGAATGTTCCAAAGTGGGTGGTAGGAATGGGGGTGGTCAGGCTGCTGGAGTTTGCCTCAACCCATGGTTGTGCTAGATCATGGATAGGTTCAGCTGCTGGTAGATACCTGTCTGCTGGCACATGTAGGAGTTCTCTGTGTTGGTGTTTGCCTGTTCCCCTAATTGTGCCAAAGCACGGGGACATCCTGGTGTTGGGTACTTGCCTGCTCCACCACCCTGAAGTTCAGCATCCCCTGCTGATTTGCTGAGGTGGAGCTTGCTGCTGAATTGCTGGGATGCCTACCATTCTGTATTGGTCCCCTTAAGCCACAGCAAGAGGGACCTTTCCTGTTAATCCCCTTAGCCTCCTGAGTTAAAAGATTGCTGCACCCTGTTTTTCTGCTGGCTCCAGTGTTGCCAGCAGTGGTATTTTCTGGGTTTTTCACAGTCAAAAAGGAAAAGTGAAAGCAACTTACTTATCCTGACATCTCTGATGCTGGAAGTCAAAATCAGTGACTTTCTTTATTTCTTTCTTTCTTTTTTTTTTTTTTTGCTTTTTGGAGGGCAGTTGGGGTTAAGTGACTTGCCCAAGGCCACATGGTTAGTTTTTGTTTTGTGTCTGAGGTCAGATTTGAATTCAGGTCCTCCTGATTCCAGGGCTGGTGCTCTATTCACTGCACCACCTAGCCACCCAAAATAGGTGACTTTCAAATATTTTTTCTGTAGGCTGAGAACTCCAGAAGCAGCCACTGTCACAGGCACTTCTGCTGTTTTTGCTGCTGATTCAGTCACTCCTAAGCTCTTTCCTGATTTGCTGGGGCTGTGCTGTGCTTGTGTGGCCTATGCTGGACTGCACTGCTGTCTCACCCAGGACCAATGAACCCCTTCTGCTGACCTTTTAAGTTGTCTCTGGCCTCTCTACTTTCCAGTTTTCCCAACAATTTTTGTCAAACAGTGATTTCTTGTCCAAAAATCTTGGATCTTTGGGTTTGTCAAACACTAGATTACTATTGTTATTTACTACTCTGTATAGTGTACCTTATTTATTCCACTTATCCATTACTCTATTTCTTACCCAGTATCCAGTTGTTTTGATGATTTTGTTGTTAAGTTATTCAGTTATGTCCAGCTCCTCTTGACCCCGTAGGCCTCACTATCCATGGAGTTTTCTTGGCAGAGATATAGGAATGGTTTCCTATTTCCTTCTGTAGTAAATTAAAGCAATCAAAAATTAAATGACTTGCTTACAGCTAATTAAGTGTCTGAGGACAGATTTGAAGTCAGGTCTTCGAGACCCCAGACCTTGTCCTCTACCCACTGAGCCACCTAGCTGAATATATTGATGATTAGTACTTTGTAATATAGTTTGAGATCTGGGATTCTTAATCTACCTTCTTTCACATTTTTTTCCCATTGATTCCCTTGATATTTTTGACCTTTTGTTCTTTCATATAAATTTTGTTCCAGCTCTACAAAATATTTATTTTTTGTAATTTTGTTCACATGGCACTGAATGAATAAAACTTAGGTAGCATTGGATTTTTTTTTTTAAGTATTGTGGCCTGGCTTACTCATGAGCAATTGATACTTCTCTAATTGTTTTGAACTGACTTTATTTCTGTAAAAAGTGTTTTGTACTAGTGTTCATATAGTTGCTAGGTTTGTCTTAGGTAGATTCCCAGGAATTTTATATTATCTACAATTATTTTAAATAGAATTTTTTTTCTATATCTTCCTGCTGCATTGTGTTAGTAATACATAGAAATGCTCATGATTTATATATTTATTTTATATCTTAGTTTGCTGAAGTTGTTAATTCATTCAATTAATTTTTTATTTGCCTCTCTAGGGTTCTCTAAGTAAACCATCACATCATCTGCAGAGAGTGATGACTTTATTTACTTGTTGCCTATTTTAATTCCTTCAATTTATTTTTCTTCTCATTGATATAGCTAACATTTGTAGAACAATGTTGAATAAATGTAATGATAATGGGCATTCTTACTCCACCACTGATTCTATTGGGAAGGCTTCTAGCTTATTACAATTACAGAAAACTTTTGCTGATTATTTTAGCTAGAAGCTAGTTATCATTTTAAACAAAGCTCTGTTTATTCCAGTGTTTTCCAGTTTTTTAAATAGGAATGTGCTCTATTTTGTCAAAAGTTTTTTTTTTCCTGTGTCTATTAAAATAATCATATTATTACTGTTGCCTTTGTTATCTATATGGTCATTTATGAAATAGTTTACCTAATATTGAATCATCCCTGTATTCCCAGTATAAATACCACATGATCATAGCTTATGACCTTTGTGATATATTTCTGTAATATTATTGCTAGCATTTATTTAAAAACTTTTGTGTCAATATTCTTTAAGGTGATTGATCTAGAGTTTTCTCTCTCTGCTTTTGCTCTTCCTGGTTTAGCTACTAGAATCATATTTGTGTCATAATAGAAATTTGGTAAAATTGATTTGCCTATTTTTCCTAAATTGTTTATATAGTATTTTTTTTTCCTTGGAGGACAATTGGGGTTAAGCAACTTGCCCAAGGTCACACAGCTAGTTTTTGTGTTAAGTGTCTGAGGCCAGATTTGAACTCAGGTCCTCCTGACTCCAGGGCCGGTGCTCTATTCACTATGTCACCTAGCCTTATGTGTTTATATAGTATTGGAACTAATTATTCCTTAAAAGTTTGGTAGAATTCATTTTTGAACCCATCTAGCACTGGGGATTTTTTCTCGGGGAATTCATTGATAGCTTGTTCAATGTCTTTTTCTAAGAAAGGATTATTCAAGTAATCTATTTGCTATTCAGTTAATCTAGGATACATACATACATATATATACACATGCACATGTATATATGTGTGCATATGTGTGTATGTACACAGGTGGCTACATTGTATTTACACTATGTATACAAATATGTGTGTAAATATGTACATATATAAATATTCATACATTTCACTTAGATTTTAAGATTCATTGGCATATAGCTACTAATAATTTTAAAATTTTTTTAGTGGTGATTTCACCATTTTTATCATTAATATTGGTAATTCATTTTCTTCTTTAAAAATTAATTAACCAATGGTTTATTTTATTAATTTTTTTCCATAAAAGAAGCTCCTGATTTTATTTATTAATTCAAATGTTTTCTTACTTTCAATTTTTTAACCTCTCCTTTAATTTTCAGGATATCCAATTTGGTGTTTATTTGAGGATTTTTAACTTGTTCTTTTTCTAGTGCTTTTTTTTAAGTTGCGTGTTTAATTCATTGATCTTCTTTCTCTATATTTAATTGATGTAAGCTTTTAGAGATATAATTTTCCCTAAAATACAGCTTTGTCTGTATCCCATAAATTTTAGTATATCATCTTATTGTTACCATTTTCTTTAATGAAATAATTTATTATTTCTATAATTTTCTATAATTTTATTCACTCATTCTTTAGGATTAGATTTCATTAACTTTTAATCTAAGCTTCCATCTTGATGTTTTTATGCCTAAATATATGGTCACTTATTGTGAAGGTGCCATGCACAGCTGAGAAAAAGGTATAATTCCTTTCTATTCCCGTTCAATTTTCTCCAGAGTTCTATCATATCTAAACTTTTATAAAACTCTGTCCATCTGCTTAACCACTTTTTTTTTGGTTTATTTTATGGTTAGATTATTCTAGTTCTCAGTAGGGAAAGTTGAAGCATCCCTCCACTAGTATATGTTTTACTATTTCTTCTGTAATTCATTTAACTTTTCCTTTACAAATTTGGATGCTATGCTATTTGGTGCATATGTTTATGGTGCATATGTGATTTACTTTGTAGTCTATATTTCCTTTTAGCAAAATGTAGTTTCCCTGCTTATTTCTTTTAATTAGGTCTATTTTTTGCTTTTGCTTTGTCTGAGATGTTAATACCTTACTCTTTTTTTTAAACCTTTTTTTTATGCTGAAACATAAAAGATTCTTTTCTAGTCCCTTATTTTTGCTCTCTATTCTCTTTGTTTCAAATTTATTTCTTATAAACCACATACTGTTAGATTCTGTTTTTTAATGAATTCTGCTAACTGGTTCCATATTGTGGGTGAGCTCATCTTATTCACATTCACTCTATATTTCCCTCCATTAAATGTTTTTTCTAGTATTTAACCTTCTCTATCTGTCTCTCTCTGTCTCTGTCTCTCTCTGTCTCTCTGTTTCTGTCTCTCTTCCTCTCTGTCTCTGTCTCTCTCTCTCTCCCTCTCCCTCTCCTGAGAGAGGATTCTATTGATATAACCCAAATATCATTGTCCTTGGATGGTATTTTTTTATTAATATGGATGAAATTTTCTAACATGGATGAAAATATAGATTCTGTGCTTATCAAATTTGTAGAAGATACACTTGTAGGGATAGGTAATGCTTTACAATATAGATTATGGCTACAAAATAATTATGGCAGGGTAGAAATAAACACAAAATACATTAAATGAAATGGAATTGTGATAAATGTAAAGTTCTACACTTGTTTTAAAAGTCAAAAGGTTCATGGGCAAGATGTGACTAGGAAGCATTTTTTTTTTTTTTTTTGCTTTTTGGAGGGCAATTGGGGTTAAGTAACTTGCCCAAGGTCACAAGGTTAGGTTTTTAGTTTGTTTGTTTGTTTGTGTGTGTGTGTGTGTGTGTGTGTGTGTGTTAAGTGTCTGAGACCAGATCCGAACTGACTCCAGGGCCGGCGCTCTACTCACTGAGCCACCTACCTGCCCCACAGGAAGTATTTCTACTGGCAGGAAATATAAATCTGCTATTTTTGCTAAACTCAGGATTTGCTGGAATTATCTTTATATTTTGATGCTGTTAACTACCCTTTCTCCCTAAATATTCTTGCTTCTCTGGATTTTTGTGATACTACTGTCTCCTCGTTATACTCCTACCTGTCTGGCCACTCCTTTCTTGGTTTCTTTTCCTGGTTTGTCATTCATATTCTGTCCCTTAACTATAAGTTTTCCCCAATATTCTATCCTAGATCCTCTTCTCTTCTCCCTGTACACACTCTCTTTTGGTAACCTCACTGGCTACCATATGTTTAAATGTCCTATTTCTGCATATGACTTAAATATGTCTTTATATTTATATTGATCTTTCTGTAGATAGACAAATACATACATAAAAAGATGTACATCTATATGTGTACCCACTTTTCCCCTGAGCTTTAGGTCACATCAGCAATTTTCTAGAATATATAGATTTCTAGACTAATAGGATTCCTTGGGAAGAAATGATTCATTTCTCTTGGAACAAAACAAAATCCAGTGTCAATTGTCAGGTGTATTTTAGAGTAGATTTTTTTTTCCAACTATGGGTTGGACTTTTGAGCTTTCTCCTAAATCTGAAAATTTGTGAAACCGAAATATATCAATGCCATAACCAGACAAATTCATGTAAACACATAATGTTTACATAATACAGACTATGCAAGCTACACACACACACACACACACACACACACACACACACACACACACACTCAAGCACAAAACATCACCAAAAAATGAAATAGATTGCATTTTAATAGCAAAATAATGATTGAATGCCAGACAAACCCCTAGAATTTAAGGTGGTATTTCTACAATGGTATATAGATAAAACCCACTCTTTTTAGTAATGTCACTTCTCTTTCTTCGATGGGAGATACTCAGTTTTATCTAGGTTTAGATCACTCACTTCTACCTGCTCTAAAACTAACAAGTCTACATTCCTGAGATAGACCAATAACAAACAATTATATCTGAATTCTCTCAGAGTCCTAGGAATGATACTGTTGAGGTGAAATGTACTTATCTCTCTCACCAGTCTGACTCTTGAGCCCTCATTAAATGTGTTTTATATATGTACAACTCATAATTCTTAAGGTAATTCAGCCATACAATATGTGCCATTTACACAACCAGTCACTCATAATAACATTTTTGGTACTTAAATATAACAATTTCCCTAATGATAAGGTAGGCTTAAGTAATGCCATATTAGATATAAATGTATAAATAATGAAATATATTCTAACACACATATGAACTTAGATCATATCCCCACTAAACGCACTTAATAGCTATGCTGAATATCAGGGTCTACATTTATAGAAATTTGGCAGGGAAGAGGGAAGAAAATTCATATTCTTAGGCAGACTCATAAATCTGGGCTGCAAACATCAACAATAGTGGTACACTCAGATATCTGTTCCACATGAAAGTGCTTCACTGCTTGAGTGTTGAACCTCACCTAGCTGAGGAAATCACTTTTGTAATGTATCTTTTTTTTTTTTAAAGCAATTGAGGTTAAGTAACTCGCTCCAGGTTACATGGATAGTTATTATTTTATGTGGGGGGTGCTAATTTTCTGAGTCCGGAACTGATCCCAGGTCCTCCCAACTCTGGGGCAGGTGCTCTTACTCACTGTGCCACCTAGCCGCTCCTCTAATATATCTTTTACAAATGCTTTCATTTTCCCATTATGATTTAAAAAGATGTTTAAAAGTGTCAGCTTTAAATTTGAATTGCAATTCTCCTCAAGTAAAAGATTGTCTATCTAGGTTATACAGACCAGACAAGACAGTTATTCATTCAACAAGATGCCATGCTGTTGAATCAGAAAAAAGTTTTAAACAGCACAATCAAATTGACTCTAAACCAGATTATCAAAAGCTAAAGGTGTTTCTGTGTAGCAGAGAGCAACAAGGCCTTTTGCAAAGCTTCACCCCTCTCCATTTTTAGGTGGGTATCACTGGAACTCTCAGTCAAGTGAGTCATTTTCCCTTTGACCAATCAGGACAACTAAACTGAAGAATTTTATCAAGAGATTACTTCTAGTTTCCACAGCTCCAATAGAACAGCTTTTCTCCCCTCTCCCCCCACCCATTACTGTGTCTATCTCTTCTCCTCTCTTTTTCCTCTTTTTCCTCTCTTCCCATTGTCTTATATATGTTTAATGGAATAAATGGGAGCCCCTGTTCTTGTGACTCAATGTTTACTTAAAAGTCATAACTCTACAAATTTTGCTTATCAGCACAATACTTTAAAAAAATTATACCTCAGTCTACAAATATTTATATGATTTTTCTTTTTTTCTTCATTTTACCCTCTTTAATCACAAAAATATATATACAAATTATAGGAGATACCCAGGATACTTCAAATTTAGAGTTCTAAAGTCTACAAAAATGTCCTCATTCTTTTTTGGCATTTAGTTACAATCACATTTCTCTCCTTTTTTTTAAATAAAAGACCTTTCTCTGGGATCATTAGCATCATTAGCATGCATCATTCTAACTAGCATCATTTCTAACCTTGTTAACAAAGGTGTCTGAGTTTTCAAATCTACACTATAGATAATTTTTCTCTTCTAAATTGTCCAATTCCACATGAAACTTGTATGTATTTTAGTAGTTCATGATGAGGTATGGGCTCTGGGAACCTGCCTTGGACTCTTGATTAAATCACCCCATTGTGTCTGAGTCCAAGCCTCTGTTACTAGACTTCCCAGCCTCTATTATTAGACTTCCCACCCTCAGTTACTAGACTTCCCAATCAAAATGTCAATCAACCCTTGAACTGGCCTAGCCCACCATTGTTTGTGGTCTCCAGGTGGCCTCTAGGGACTTCCCACCCTTAATCACTCATTGACCTCATTAACTCCTCCTGATGACCCTCAACAAACTCCTCCTCTGGACCACCCTTAGATTACTCCCACAACCTTCTGTATATAACACCCCATCCTTTCATGTTTGTGAGAGCACCACAGAATAGTGAAAGTGCCATAGAATAGTGAGAGCACCATAGAATGACCTAGCACAAGCTTACTCTGTGCCCAATACAAGCAAACTTTTAATAAACTTTACTTTTCTTTGGCTGAGAGGAGTCAAATTTATTCAGTAGGACCCAACGTGTTGGTATTTTGGGGTCTCCAGAGCATAACCTCTTCAGTTTATATTAAGATAAAGTTCATTTCTACTCATATTAGGTATCAAAATATTTTTCCATAATGACATACATGTCACACCATTTGACAATGAATATGTCATATGACTCAACAGTCATATTGTTGATTTAAGCTTTAATAACTTACATCTTTAAGCTTTAATCTGCATTGAGCCTTTTGGGAAACTGTATAATTCTATTTGCATAATATTTTTGCATATTTTATCATTAACTATTCATTAAGGGCCATAAATTGGGACTATACATTGGGGTATACCATACATTGAGATAACCAGAGAAAAGCCTTTGAAATATAAGTGGAATTTGGACGAAGACCTTCATTAATCAGATCAAGTCAACAAGCATTTATTAAACTCTTACTATATTCAAGTACTCTGCTAATCATTGGAAGAAGGAAAAAAAGCCCCTGCTTTCAAGGAGTTTGTGGTCTAATACTCTTGACAACATGCTAACAACTATGTATGAATAAGATATGGACAGGATAAATTGGAGATAATATTATCAGAAAGACACTATTATCATGTAAGAGCTGGAATGCTAGCCTGAGAGTCAAGAAGATGTGAATTAAAAATCTCTACTTTGACCCTACTGAGAGTCACCTAACTAAGCTGTTTGAGGAAGACCCAAGGTTAATAGTCTTACCACTCTAGGTTTCAATTTGCTTTTCTCTAAAATGGAAGGGTTGGGCTTAATAACCTCTAAAGGTACTTGTAAAACTAAATCTTCGTTCCCATGATCCTATGACCTAAGACAACCTATTTGCACTATTGTAATAGCCTTGTAATAGGCCTTCCTGAATCTATTTTCTCCTTGTCAATCCATCTTTCATATCCCTGCCAGAATATTATTTATCTTGCATAGAACTAGTTATACTGCTCCTCTGCTCTGATATCTCCAATGAATTACTATAGTTTCTCATGCAAAATTCAAATTTATCTGCCCAGTAATATTAACAACAACAATGATAATAAAACAACTAACATTTTTTTAATGCTGTAAGTTCTTGGCTTGCAAATCAAATCACACTTCTTTTAGAATTCAAAGCCCATCATGATCTTTGGTCAACTTTCCTTTTTTACTTTATCTCATATGACTTCCTGACATGCTCCCTTGTTTCCAACAAACTGCTCAAGTCTCTTATCTGCAAAGGCACCTTGGGCAGTTAAAACATTCTCTGTCTTTGCTCAAGTTTTGTTTTGTTTTGTTATTTTCCCCAAATGCTCTTCCTCTGAGCCCTCTTCTCCCAATCAATCAATAACTATTATTTAAAACCCACTGCAAATGCTACTTCTTTTAACAAGATTTCCCTGACCTTTCTGGTCTAGTAATTGCCATTCCTTCAATCTTTATACAACACTTCCTTTTAAATGTCTGTAGTAACTTATTATGTCACGTCTTTGTGTCTTAGTTATCTATGTTGGTTTCATCTCCTTATTAAACTACTAACCTCCAGGAAGATAAGGACTGTGTTTAAGCTACATTTTGTATCTCCATGGTTACTGCCACAATATTTTTGTGCACACTGGGTACCTAATAAATGTTTATTGAATGAAGGAAGAAATAATCTTTGAAAAGAAAGAATGTTCCCAGGTGGAAGGGAATGGTCTGAGGAAAGACAGTACTTCACTGTTGTGTTTGTCCTTCCTTCTTGAAGAGGACCATGACATCAGGGAAATGATGACATGACTTGCAATTTACTTTGATTTGAGTGAGGGAGGGCTGTGCAAGGTCACCAGCCTCTGTTTCTCCTCCAGAGCCATCTGGGTCCAATGGTAAGACATTCATCAGGATGACTGGAGATGTCCCAAGATGCAAAGCAACAGAGTCAAATAGATAAAATCTTTCTAGGCCACATATTGACATAGAAAACCACAAATTAACATTTTCTATATTGTATTACATTTTAATGTATGTTGTAAAACATATCCCAATTACATTTTAAATAGCTTCAGGTCATACTCCAGAGTTTTTCAGGTCACATATAGAATTTGTGAATTTGAAATCTCTGTTGTACATGATATATACAGAGAGTAATAAAGAGACTACAGTATCTGCATGATAGTTCATGCAAAAGACCATGATGAGATGAATTTGGAAAAGTATACTGGAACTAGACTATATAAGGTCTTTAATACCAGGTAAGGTGTTTTTCCTTTGTTCTATATGCAGCAGGGAATCACTGGAGGTTTTTGTTTATTTTTTTAATTTATTTTTAAAATTTTTTTAGCCTAGGAAAGACATTATGAGAGTAAGCTCTTGATAAGTTTGGGGCTAGAGCCTTCAGATGACATAAGGAGTGAATTTTATTCTTCACATGGAAAAACTGCACCCTCAACACCCATTTAGAGAGATTATTGCACATTTATCTAGGTTACATGAATAACAAAGCTAGCCTTGCAAATAGTCCCTTGTCCTCTGTCCTAAAGGCTCCAACCACCTTTTAATTCAACTGAAAAGATTTCGCACTTGAAAAGATTTGAAACACCTAACACATCCCCTTGGAACTTTTCCTCGTCAGTCAAGAACTTGTTAAATTTAGAAAATGTTTGTCAGATTACAGTGAGTTGCCTAGACTCAGTTTACCCCTGTATCTGAGCCCCCAGAGCAGGGTGGGCTGATCCTGATCTAGGCAGAGTAGTCAAATGGTCTTCAATGCACTGGAAGGCTTCCTAGTATGCCACTAAATTCCACCATTGGTCCTTCCTTAAAGTGAAGCTACTGTCTGCATATGTCCCCTGTTAAAATTCAAGTATGTTACTTAGGATAAGGCAGTATATTTAGTAATATGGATCTCTAATTGGATAAGCATGATATCCTGATGTCAGAGATTGATAGGATCAAAAATCTAACCTATGTTTGCTACAAAAATGTAAGAAAAGAGAAGGAAAAAATACTGGGTGAATCATGGAAGAGGGATCATCTTTGAAAGCAGAAAATTTTAGAGATTCAGGGAGCAGAGTAGAATAGAAAAGGATATGCCGAGAGTCACAAAAGTAGTGAGCTTAAGCATATCATTTAACCTTGAGCTTCAATTTCCTCATCTACAATGCAAGGCATTGGTCTTGATAGCCTCTAAAATTCTTCCCAGTTCTAAATCCCTAACTCATTTGAAGGGCTACATTAAAGTATTTGAGTAGTCATATTTGGCTCAAGAGGTTTTAAGGGGGAGTGATGAGTAGAAGCTGCAAAGAAAAAATAAATATTAGGCTTAGTATTATGAGGGAAAATAACAAAACAACATTCTAACAATGAGTACTGCCCCAAACTGCAATGGGCTGCCTTGGGAGATATCTGGCTCATCTTCATTGTAAATCTTCACCCCAAAGCTACATGGTGACTTTGGTATATTTTAGAAGGAATGTTTGGGGGGTAAGGTTTAAGCTAGATGACCCCTCAGGTTCCCTGTAACTAAAATTTGATGATTCTGTGTCTAGGAAATTAGAAAGGAATACATTCCAGGAATAAAGGTGATAAGTGAATGAGTGGGGAGGAAATAAAGATTCTCTAGAGTCCTTTCCAACTCTAAATCCTAAGATCCTAATAAAGTCCTAAAGTTAACTTTTGCTGAATTATAGCTACCGGGACTAAAGCAAGTAAAACAGTAGAACTTTCAAATGGAAAAGATTATAAAATATGGAGATAGCTGAGGAGTGATGTTGACTGCTTGGTAGAACAATAGTGGATTGGATAACCTACAATGTTCCCTTCTATTTTTGGATTAATTTTTGATTGACTATTACTTCAATCACATCCTATCAGAAGATTGAGTTTTTACATGCAAAGTTATATGTTTTTCAATTCATTCCCCAATTCTCCTGAAAATTCTATAATTCTAGCTTTGTGTTTCCCTATTGCCTATTAAAAGTAAAAACCATGATATGCTGTCTCTGTGTCCCAAGACCATGCATGTACCTGCCTCATTCAAATCTCAGGTTTAAAAAAAAAAATACTGCATCCTTAACTGCCTGGAAGCATGGTTATAATTCAAAAGAGTTTAGTTTCAGCTGGCACACAAGGCTGTTTTCCAAGGGCACTGTACAGACTTGCCCAGTGGAAATTATAACCTCCATAAATTGTTTAATGATCAAATTTTGTTTTCTCAGTTCAGTTTCATCAGATCATGCATGGCTTGAGTGGAAGTATTGGGTTTCCTTTTAGTGCTGCTGAGCAGCCAGAAAGCCTTGTCAGAACAGAATCACATTAATCATAAATATGTACCCTTTAATATGGCAACCATTTATTTTGGTTATTTTTTAGTTCATGCCAAACCTAAAGTTTTTAATTAGGAGAAGAGTTCAAAGTGGACATTTGAAAATTGAGATAGAATTTCAAAATAGGTTAAAAATAATTCATGAAAATAGGAAAACTCCTTCCACATATAAAAATTGTAAGCTTTTTACTAGTCAGCAGAAAAGTTTTAAGGAATTATTAGGACAGAGATGTCAAATGACTTGCCCAGGGTAACCCAGTTAGTAAGTGTTGGACATAGATAGAACTTAAAGGAAGGTCTTCAGGACTCCAAGCCCAGTACTATATTTATTTCCCCAGGATGTCTCTATGAAGTACATTGCTTAATAACATTAATATAATCTTCTCTAGCACTTTTTAGTATAAAGCCATTTGTCACTATTAATATTAACTAAACACCTTAAAATAAATAATTTTGTCACTCTCGTTAGTTCTTGTTCTTTGCAAAGTGCTTTTATCTACATTATCCTATTTCATACTCTCAACAAACCTGTGAAGAAGGTATTACCAGTACAATGATCACAATCTTAAAAATTGAGGGGAAAAAGGAGGCTTAGAGATGGTAAGTGAATGAATGTGTTCATGGCCAGACACTTAATTGGGATCATAGGCTACATATGAACCCAAATCTTCCTGATTCCACAGCCTGCCCAGATTTCTACTATGCTAGATAATCTTCATGAATAGCATAATGGCATCCCTCTACTCCTAAGCTTTTTGAAGTTACTTAAATTGGGTCATAGAAGTCAGAGATACATAGTTGCTGGGTCCATACCTGGAGTTTTTTTAGTTTGTCAAAATCTTCTGGAAGTATTGATTTCCTGATTTACACTGCGAGAGCCTAGTATCACCTCCATTCCATGAACGTCCAAAGTCCTGCTGTTGGCTGAGCAAAGATAATCAGAATAATTCATGCTTATACTGCACTATAAAATTTAGGAAGCACTTTGCTCTATAGCAACTTTTGAGTTAAATGATGTTGGATATAGAAAGTAGATGTTACAGAAATTAAATGATTTGCTTATGGTCATGGGCAACTATTTGGCACAGTAGATAGAGTGCTGGGTGTGGAGTCAAGAAGACTCAGATCTGACCTCAGACACTTACTAGCTACGTGATGTTGATCAAGTCACTTACCCCTACATGCCTCATTTTCTTCATCTGTAAAATGATCTAGAGAAAGAAGTAGCAAACCAATCTAGCTTTGCCAAAAAAAACCCCAAATGGGGTCTTGAAGAGTCAGACACAACTGAAATGATTGAACAGCAACAATTATGGTCATGGACAGCTACTAAATTTCACAGGAAGGATACAAACCTTGGTCTCTTGTCTCCAGTTCCAATATGGTCTCCACTACACATAGATTAATATTTCTATTTCAGAGAAAAAGATTTAGAAATGCATTACCTTAAATTATACAATAATTGGTGAAGTTGGGGAAAAAGAAACCATTCAAGATTCTGAAAGCATATTATCTTCCAGAGAAAATGCTGATAAACTAATCAAACTTTTCAAATCACCAAGAGTAACTTTACTGAATATGTAAAGTCTAGTACACATACTACAAAGCAATAATTTTGCTTGACAGCAGGAAAACAAACTCTGGTCCATATGTTGAGTGAACTTCATTGACATCAATCACTTTTGATAAGGGTGCTAATTTCTCAGTCAGTTTTGTTTTTCAACTAAATTTATATTTTAAATGTCTAACAGTGAATTGATTAGCACATGTTAATACATTAAGTCTAGAAAGCCAAGAAGAGGGTGTGTCAGGATGAGACAATAGAACCTGCATGAAGTCATCCAAAGATATAATTCTAAAATGTATTTTACTTGAGTTTAAGGCAAAGAGAAGACAGAAACATAAGGTAAGGAGTCTGCCTTGAAACTAGTGCACCTAGAACAGCATGTGCAATCTCCCCAGTTAAATCCCATAGAAATTTCAGAAGATTTATTTATCAACATTTAAAATTGAATCCATCCAAGGTAGAAGCCAGAAACATCTTGAACTGAGAGACAGACATTAAAATTTGATTTTAAAATTAGGCCTGAATTTTTCCTTTCCTTTTGAAAAATGGCAGCTTGGCCTTGTCCTCAAAATAGAAAGATAGATAGATAGATAGATAGATAGATAGATAGATAGATAGATAGATAGATAGAAAGATAGAGAGGCTGTATCCAAAGTAAAAAAAAAAAAAAGGTCGTGTTTGTGTTCTTAATTAGACTGTGTAGCCAGGATGTAGTGTGTAATACTAGAAAGTCTTACAAAATTGGAATTTAAAAAGTCAGAAAGTCTGGGTTCAAGTGCTGACATTGTCACTTTCTGGTTTTATTCTGTCTTTGGACAAGTCTGTCTTCAAGTGAAGAGTACTGGAGCAGGTACTTTTCAAGATTCATTCCAGATCTGACATGAGGAAGGAAATACACATTTAATGAAAAATAGGCACTATGCTAAGTGCTTTACAAATAGTATTTCATTTGATGCTCAAAACTACCCTGTGAGGTAGGTACACTTAAAGAAAATGAGGCAGGCAGACATTTAGTGAATTGCCCACAGTCACATAGCTAGAAGTATCTATGGCCAGATTTGGATTCAGTTCTTCCTGACTCCTAGCCCAGTGCTCTATCCATCATGCCACCTAGCTGCATTCAATCTATGATGCAGGGTTAGCTCATTTAATCCCTAACCCCCAGTGACCTCTAGATCCCACAGAATTTCTTTAGAAAAATACATTTCTAACCACTGATTCTGAGTTGAAAGAAATCACTGAGATCATCTACTCTAAGTCATTCCTGATAAAGACCCCTCCCCCTCTCCAACACTCCATTTTCTGCTTAAAGACCTCTATAGTGAAGGCAGATTCACCACTTCTATGACAAGACAGAAAGGGGGTGTCTAGGTGGTGCAGTGAATACAGCACAGGCTCTGGAGTCAGGAGGAACTGAGTTCAAATCCAGTCTCAGACACTTGACACACTTACTAGTTGTGCTATTTTGGACAAGTCATTTACCTCCAATTACCTTGCCATCCTCCTTCCCCCCCCCCAAAAAAGGCAGAGATATTTGGCTCCAAGTCATCTAACCTCCCCTTCTTCATCTTTAAAATGAGGGAACTCGGCTCTGAAGTCCTCAATACTAAATCTCAGATTCTATGTATTTGAAGGATTAGAAGAAATATGTTTGCCTCCAAAAGGTAGAAATAGGAGCAATGCATAGAATTGCAAAGGGGGAGGGGGGAAGTACACTTTTGTACAGGTTTTAGCAATAAGAGAATTTTCCTTTTATTGACTAGGTAGCATAGTGTATAGAGCTCAGGATCTGGAGTCAGGAAAACCTGAGTTCAAATCTGACCTCAAATACTTAATAGCTGTGTGACCCTGGGCAAGTCACTTAATCTCTGTTTGCCTTATTGTCCTCATCTATAAAATAGGTATAATAACAGCACCGACCCCCCAGGTTTCTTTTGAGATCTGATAAAATAAAATTTAAAGTGTTAGCATAATGCTTGCCATGTAATAAGCACTGTTCTCTTATAAGTTATTTTCATTATTATTCATCTTCCTTACTTAAGTCCAGTGTAAGGACACCATGATAGAAACCCATGTGATACTGTGGTTCTCTCTTTTTAGAAGACATTACCTCTTTTGTCTAGCTTAAGACACACAGTTCTCACACGGCAAGGTTGACACTGACCATTTCTACATTAAGGGCTATCTAATGTTTTTTTTTTTTTAATTTATTAGTTTAGTTTCAGTTAACAAGATTCAATTCCATAGTTCCTTGATTTTCAAATTTCCTTTACTTCCCTCCCCCCTCCCCTCATGACCGCATATAGTACAGAATAGGGTCTGCAAATGCATTCATATTAAACATTATTCCAATTACAAAGGCATATTGTACTAGGTGGGATGAAAGATGGTAAGGAAGAAGTAAAACCAAACAATGAGAAGAACAAGATCATTTAGTTTGCTTCCATCAGTATTCAGGCTCAGTTCTTTCTAGTTATATCTCTGGATGGCGCATTTCTCACTTTCTTGAGTCATTCGGGATTAACTTATATCACTGCATTGCTGAAAAGAGTCCAGTCTGTCATAGTTGGTCATCACAGATATGGTATGTCTGTGATTGTATACAAATTTCTTCTGATTCTACTCTTCTTGCTCAGCATCAGTTTGTATAGGTCTCTCCAGGTAATTATGAAATCTGTCACCTCCTCGTTTCTTATAGCACAATAATATTCCATTACATTCATATACCACAACTTGTTTAGCCATTCCCCAATTGATGGGCACCCCTTTAGTTTCCAATTCTTTGCAACCACAAAAAGGGCTGCTAAAAATATTTTTGTACATATAGGTCTTCCTCCCACTTCTATGATCTCTTTGGGATATAACCCTAGAAGTGGTATGGCTGGGTCAAAGGGTATGAAATTATTTATAATCCTTTGGGCATAATTCCAGATTGCTCTCCAGAATGGTTGGATAAGTTCACAACTCCACCAGCAATGTATTAGCGTTCCAATTAGGGGCTATCTAATGTTAAGGCCTAACTTTTATCTGGCCATTGGGTTACATATTCTTGATTATTATGAGCAAAACTTCCTATTATCAGGGTCCTTTTAGTACATAACTAAAGATCATTTGTGGGGAGAGGTAAAAACAAATAATATTGAGCCAGAAGGGAACAAAAGAAATTAATTTATTGAACTTTATCAGTTTATGAAGATAGAAAATAAGATTCAAAAAGGTAAGTGACTTGCCCAGGTAAGAAATAGTAGAACTAGGATTAAAACACATATTCAGATTTTATATCCAATGCTCTCTCACCTTACACTCTGCTGCCTTTTATGAGTTCCTAATGATACGATTTCAATGTAATAAAACATATACTACTCTATGTATGATTTTTTAATTTAGTTTTCAAACAAATCTAATTTTTTTTTCATCAGATCCTTAAATTAGACCCTGATAATACCCAGTGTTTTAGTTTTATCCTCACTAAGACACCTGAGGAGGACATTGATTCCAAATGTGAGTTTAAAAACTATACAAAAAGAGATGGCACAAAATATTTGAAAAAAAATCTGGATTGAAATGAAACTCAGTCAGATTAGATGATCTCTGAGATCCCTTCCAGCTCTGTAACTGTATTGGCATCAACTCTAAAATGGATCATATCCTCATTTTCCCCCTTTTGAATAGTTTCTCCCTTTGATTTGTGTTGAGGAGGATATTATTTTAATTCCCTTAAATTAAATTCACATTTATGAACATAAACACCCAGTAAGTATCAGGTCAAATAGAAATTATAAAATATTATCCCAAGTTCATTTGAGTTTGACTTTGAACCTCAGTAGACATCTGTAAAGGAAGGGACAACATGAAGATGAAACATAAAGAAGAAGGCCTGGCAGCCACACTGGAAGCCCACTGGGCCTAGTGTGAGTGGTGATGTTACTGACAGACCTGAGGGGAAGTTTGATGGCTCATGTTTGCCACAGAACATGCTGTGTGCAAGGTAATGCTAGGGAGAGAAAGAAAGATACAACATAGACAGACCCTTCTTCTAAGGTCCTAGAGACACTTAGAAGTGAATGAGTGAAGGACAGAAACACAGATTGCTTAAACCCAAGGGAGACTGTGATAAGTGCAAAATATAAGGCTAGGCTAAGTGCCATAAGAAATATAAATAGAGAAAGATATAATTTTCAGAATAGGACATGGGCTAATAGATTCATGGATTCATGGAAGAGTTAGCAGCTGGATTGCAAGAGCAGTCTTTGGGTACATCCACTACTGGAATGGGAGATGATATGAGAAAAACCACTGAAACAGGAGAGGCCAAGGTAAAAGTGGAGGATAAGGAATATATCAGTTGAGTTCAGTTGGACTATACTTTGTAAATGATAGGAAAATATAAAATAAATCTCGATAGAAAGAATTTAGATTTTTGCAGACCTTGAATATCATGATAAACATTATTTTCTTTATTCATTGGGCACTCTGAAATCACCACAGGTTTCTGAGTTTTTTTCTTTCTATCCCCAGCAGTTAACCGAGTACCAGGATACATAGGAAAACCTTAATAAATGCTTGTTGATAAATAGGATGGAGACATAGAGATCAGCTAGGCTACTATCATAATAGTTATATGAGACTCCAAACTGAGGTTTTTGCAATAGATAGAGAAAGGAGGGGTCAGATAAAAGAGACAGTGTCAGACTAGAAAAGAACGAAATTGGCAAAAGGATGAATATGGAGAGGATAAGATATAATTCTGAAGCTTTGAATCAGTTTAATTGGCAGCACGATCATAGAAATAAAGTGGTAAGACAACGTTTGAGGGGAATATAATGAGTTTGGGAGGCAGTGGGTTATAGTGGATAAAAAGCTAGTTTTGAAGCCAGGAAAATCTGGGTTCAACCCCCACCCTCTGATGTATACTGGCTATGTGATCATAGCCAAATCCACACAAAACTTTCTGAAATTCTCTAATTTAGTAGTGCAGGTACTGACTTGTATTGAGAGTTTCCTTATTCAAAAATTCCTAAAATAAATGCAATTAAAGGTCCAGTCTCTATTTCTTAAACTGAGTTCATTTCTTGAGCTGATTTCACGTCCTGGTAGGACATTGAAGTGTGTATATGGTGGGTATTGGTGGGAGACATGGAGAAGAAAGGTGAGAGATTTGCAAAGCAGTTGGAAAATAAGCCAAAAGACCTGGGGAGAATTTGGGGATAGAATTGAAAATTGGGAAATCATCTGATGATTGCCAAAAGTCATAGTGCATAATCTCACATAAAGAGAGATTTTAGGGAATGGCCATGAGTAGAAATGTGGGGATAGCCATGTTAAACGGGTAGGAGAAGATAACCAAAAAAGGAGGCCAAGAAGGAAGGAATAGTCAAAGAACTAGGAAGAGAACTATCTTCTTTCACAGCCTGAGGAAGCATCCCATGGAAAATAACTTTGTTACTTTCTATTCATTGTTCAATATGACCAGTTATGGTTTCATCTCAAGTCAATTAATTTAATTAATTGGCCATTTATTAAGCACCTCTTATGTATAAACCATTAGTATAGATGCTGGAATTCAGAGACCAAAATGAAACAGTCTTATCAGGAACTTCGCAGTCTACTAGGAAGATGCAGTACACACTCAGAGACAAGTACATAGATGACATAACTTGATGACATAGAAAAGCACTTTACTAAGCCAAATAGATTCTTTGGAGGAAGATACAAATTCTGAATTTGAAGATACAAATTCTCCTTTGGGTCATGGAGAATATCTTGTGTGACTCCATGGTGGCATGAGATTGAATGTAACCCATGAACAGTTACTTTTGCTGAAACTTAGCTTCTCTGCATGGGGTCTTTTATGAAATAAGGCTAGGGAGATAGATTAGGGTCAGATGATGGGAAGACCTTTAATGTTAAGCAGAAGAGTTTGTGCCTAATCCTAGAGGCAATAGGGAGCCACCAAACGCTTCTGGGAATTTATCTCTGATCCAAACAAGGTATTTACTATGTTTGCTTTGGGATTTTCCTGAATATCCTTTCTGTACCATTAGTGATTAAATTTATATCTTTTTGAGGTCAGTGTTTATGTGCCATCAAAATCCTGCTGTTATATTTTGAAATTGTCACATTGAATATACAACGTGACACTTTTAAAGCTATATAAAAAATTAAAGGGGGAAATAGACTAATCAGAGTATTTTAAACTCCCTGATACAATACATACAGGACATATTTGTGTTTAATACACACATGTACATATACACAAACACACACATCTCATATCCTCCACTGGAAATAAACAGTTCTCTGTATCAATGTAGGGTATCAGGAAGACCTTTAATCATAATATTGAATCATTAGAGCTATGTTTCCTTCTGTCATAGTACAGCCTTGAATTATGGAATATTCAAAAAAGGTTGTCTATAGTTCAGCTAAATCTTAGCATAAGGTTGAAGCCTTGACATACTTAAGTATTGCTAGAGGCAACATCTGGCTACTCTATAATTAAGCTACTTTATTAAATAGAATGTTTTTTTTCCATATCTAAAATTCCCAACTGACAGTTGTTAAAATTCTAAGTTTTATTGTGCTAAACAAACTTTTGCTCACTTGATACTGACTTTTTTAAATGTGAGATTGCATAAACGTTTCCTTTACTTAGGTCTTATAGGACATTAGATAGTATACAATTGGGTCTTCATGAAGACTGTGCCTAGGGAGAGCAAAGTAAGCAGAATCAAATGTACTGAGGACAAAATGACCACTACAATGTAAAGGGAAATAGCACAAAAGATGCCAAAATTTAGATCAATACAATAAACATCCTTAAACATATTTCTATTGTTACTATAGAGAAGTGGGAGACAACGTGTGAACAATGTGACATATTCAGTCAGGTTTGTTTATTGTATTGGTTTGTTTTGCTTAACCATACTTTGTTATGAGAGAGATTTATGGTAGTGGGATATGGTACTGGGGATGATGGTACGGGGAAATACAGCAATCAGAATTTTTTTTTTGTAGAGAAAAAGACTATTTCTCTGGTAAGTCTGTAATGTATTATTGGAAGTTTAGACTTAGCTTGATAAGTCTTATTTACCCTGAAACTGTAGGTATCAGCATGGTATAGTAGAAAGAATATTGATTTTGGAGTTATCAGAGAACTCAATTCAAATCCTGATACTTCCTTACTGTGTGATGTCGTGGTAGGGTACTTCATCTCTATGAATTTTAGTTTTCCAAATGAAAATATTTTAATTATATAGCTCATAGGGATGTTATAAACCTTAATATACTTTAAAAAAATAAAAAAGTAGATTTCATGTCTATTGTCAAAATGCATTGCTTTATTTCCCAATTTGTGTTTTTGTGGTGATTAAGCTTATAGACACATTATTTAAAATGTCTATTTATAGTGAGCATAATGAATGTCCTCTTTGCTTTCATATTTAGGTTTAAACCCTTTTTGGAGAAATGACATCATGGGACACCAATGGAAAACTTTTAGGGAAAAGGGATAGCTCAGTACTGGTTCCTAGGATTTGAGCTAAAAAATATGATATTAGATGGGTTGAAATTGCTAGACTCAATAATCCATTCTTTCCATGTCAAGCTTTTGACCTAGAGCAAATTCAAGTTGCCATGGAACACTTTGGAACATGTGATATATTGGCTTATTTTTTCCATGCTTTTCTAAGAGGAACATCCTGGTAGATGAGTGGAAAGAATGCTGCACTTGGAGTCAGGAGATTTGGGTTCAATTTATTAGCTCAAGTTCTTACTACTTTTGTAACTACTAGTAAATCATAGGACCAGACTGGAAGAAGACTAAAATTTTGTTTTTGGTACCAATTTATATGAGGGAGCAAGAGGAAAAGCAGTTGAAAGAATAAACTTAATCTTACCCTGAAGACTTCATTGGCTTCTCCTAACGGGATGTATATGTGTGACCATGGGTGATAATAGAACTTAGTCCTCTCTTTTGGAAAAAAATGTTGTCTAGCAACTGGATTCCATCAAAAGGTAAGAGAGAGAACATTCAACTGTGGAGGTGTCCAGGAGAATCCAGCTGAGAGTTATGTAATAGGGAGAACTGAGTAGTAGGTAGCCCAACTCAGCAGAGAAAGCCATATACCTGATGACATCACCAGAGAACAGCAGTTACTCTTTTGTATCTGAGGTTTTACATGCTGAATGAAAGGGTATCCTATAAATATAGGTGCCCCATCATCCATGTTGCCAAGTCACATGTGCTTTCTGTGAATACCCCTTTATTCACTGGTTGTATGATAATCAGTTGAAGACTGCATCCCTGACTGCATGTTGAAAACCAGTTTTTGTCATTTGTCTTGGTATATTTCTTAATGAAATCTCTTTTCCTTGGATTACTAAACAAATTTTGTTCATTTGATTTAGCAAATAAAACCAGTCTTAGGATTGCATGATAAAAGAAATGTCTTGATGGAATTTTGGAGATAATATTCTGTTTGGCTGCCAATTCACAGTCCGAAATCTGGGTGGTATTCAGTGATGTTAGCAATATGGAGGGATGGAGCCAAGTGATATAACAAAACTTAACATCTGAAAAGGACCTTGGAGGTCATCTAGTCTAACCCCTTCCCATGACAGATAAGGACATTGAATTGCAGATAGTTCAGATATTTTGTTTAAAGTTGATTGGAAGTAAGGAGTAGAGTAGAGAAGTTTACTCAGGCTCTTTAACTCCAAATTCAGGTATATCTATATTATACTACATCTACCTCTATTTTTCAGATTAATTTATCTTCTGAGGAGTATCAGATTTAGAATGAAATGGGACTTTCGGCATCATTTCCTAAATCTCTCCTTTTACAAATGGAGAAATTGAGGACCTAAATGATGAAGTCACTTGTGTGAACTCATAAAGGTAGTAAAGAACAGATAGATAATTTACATCCAGGTCTCCTAGCTTTGAATTCAGTGTTACTCCATGTTTCCTAAGGGCATCTCCAGCATATCAGAATCCTGCAGTGACATTTGGCAGAAAAAGGAACAAAAAGGAAGGTGGAAAGGAAGGTACAGAGAGGTCCCATTCATGTTGTGGATGCTGCAGTTTAGCATAGTGAGATCTAAAAAGAGATAGATGAAAATTATGTCACCCTGTGTGCAGCTAGAGGGTAAACTGTGGATTGGACATGAAATGATAAAAGTTACTAAATCCTAAGACATTATAAAAGGAAAAATACCTCATTACATCATAACTAATAATAATAATAACATTCACATAACACTAAATTCTAGGTATGGTGCTAAGCACCTTTTAATTATTACATCATTTGTATCAAATGGTGGTGATGGTGATGTTGGTAGTTGTGGCTTCATAACCCCGAAAGGCCATTGTGACTAAAACCCACAGCCTCTCTTCTATTTCCTTTGTTCATTAACCATTCATTCATTCATTCACTCACCATTCATTCTTTCATTGATTCATCAAGGTACGTTTTGTGTTTTCTACACTATGCTAGGGGATGGTAATATAAAGATAAAACCAAGTCTCATCTAAAAGCAGCTTATGTTCAGTTTGGTAGGGAGGGACAAATACATGCACAAAAATACAAAATGTAAATAAAGTATCAATACAAACTCTTTTCTAAGTGAGGGGAAGAAACTGCCATAAATACCTGGGTGGGGCACAGAGGAGGAGGTCAGGATAGGTATTAAAGCAAGCTAAGGATTCTAAGAGTCAAAAGCTAGGAGGGAATATATTCCAGACATAGGGCGAGGGGGCATTTTGTACAAAGGTATGGAGTCAATAGATGAAATGTCTTAAATGGAGAATTCTAAGCCAATTTGGTAGGGAGATAGAGTGAATAGAATGGAATACTGTGTAGTAAGTCTAGAAATGTAGGCTGAAGTCACATTGTGAAGGGTTAAAAAAAAAAAAAAACCTAAATGAGAGTGCCATATTTTATTCTAGAAGAGGGAGCCAGTGAAGATTCTTGAGCAGGGAGTAGGGATACATGTGGTCAAATCTGAGATATGGGAATATCAATTTAGCAGCTGTGTGGAAGATAGATTACAAGGTAAGAAATTAGAGACAGAGACAAGTTTAGGGAATGATTATTACATTTCAGATGAGAGATGATGAATTTGAAACCATTAGTTTCAAATCATTGTAGAGATTGAATAAATGAGACTTTTCAACTGATTGGACTGAAGGTTGATTGATTCCCAGGGTGCAAATCTGAGTGATTGGGAGGAGATAGGGGTGTCCCTAACCGAAATAGGGAGGTTAAATAGAGGAGAGGTTTTGAGATTAAAGATGAGTTCTGCTTTAGATATCATGAGTTTGAGATGCCTCTTGGTAAATCCAATTTGAGATATTTCAGAGGTGGTGCAGAACTGAAGCTTATGATGGAGAGCATGGTTACATATAAAGGACTGGAACTCACATTAAAAGTTAGTTGAACCTATTGGATATTGATGATATCACCAAGAGAAAGCCTGTAGAAAGAAAAAAAAAGGGCCTGGGAGAGAAACCAATAGAGTCATTCACATGAATGGTGTAGATAATAAGCAAAAGAGACAAAGAAGGAATACCCAAGCGATTGGCCATGTTTAGTATAGTATATACAACACATAGTAGGAGAGGCAGTCCACACTGTCAAATGAGAACTGAGAAAAGGTCATCAGATTGAATAATTAGAAAACCAGTCCAGAGATAGAACTTGTTAATTGTTCTATTATGTAACTGTAAGAGTTCTGAGCACAGGCTCTTTTGGGGCTTCCCTTTTATTTTTTGCTCATCAAATGAATCTGTGAGACTACTGGCCAGTGTTAAGTGGTAAGCCTTAACTAGTAACCATGAACTAATGTTGTAAATAATTATTAAGGTTATAAGGGTTACAACAACAATAAAAGACAGCATCTTGCATAATATAATTAAGAGATCTGGAACTTTATCAGTATACTGATACTAATGAACTAAGATAGACCCCCAAATTCTAGATTTGGATAAATGGTCTTTGTGAGTTGCTATAAATTCATGGCCAGTCTTTTGACGATAACCTTCAAACATATTTGATCTGGTTTTCAAATGTCAGATATAGAACCCATCATTTAATCTCTACTATAAACCTTTTCAGCTTAAGTCCTGCTAAGATGTTGCATTTTCCTACCATAGCTACTGATATAGCATGATGAGGCACCATAAAAGGATGGCAATAGAGGCTATGCTAGCACAGAATCATCACTGGCAGGTCTCATCTAGTATGGGCTCAATAATAAATTTAGTGCCTGTTGTCTGAGTGCCACTCTAGTTATGTAAAATCAATTCAATAAACATTTATTATACTAGGGATACAATAAAAAGGGAAAAACAGTGCTTGACCTCAAGGAGTTAACTGTTAATGGTGGAAATAATATGCAAACAGGAAAAATACAAGATACATTAGCTCTCTTAAGCCCTAGTAGTGAGGGAGCCAGGAAAGACCAGGAAGTGAAACTTTGGCTAAAACTTAAAGGAAACCAGGAAGCCTGGAGGAAGTTAAAAGTAGGGAGAGAGTTCCAGGAATGGAGGACAACTAAGAAAAAGATAGAGCTGAGTAATGGAGTATCTGCTTCAAGAAATAGCAAGGACACCTGTGATGCTGGATTGTAGAGTACTCAGAGGAGATTGAAATGCCAGAAAACCAGAAAGGTAGAAAGGTGCCAGGTTATAAAGAATTGTAAAAGTCAAACAGAGGATTCTGTATTTGACACGGTAGTACTAAGGAACTACATGAGTATATTTAACAGGACAGTGACATGGTCAGACTTGCACTTTGAGAAGAACAATTATTTGAGAGCTGAAAGGAGGGTGTACTGGAGTGGCAAGAACTTTGAAGCACAGAAACAATTCAGCAGTCTATTGCAAAAGTCTAGGTTTGAGATGATAAAGCCTTGTATGAATGTGATGGTAGTGTTAGAGGAAAGAGAAAGGCTGATATAAAGCATATTTAAAAGGTAGAAGGAAAATAATTTGTCAATAGTTTGGATATGGGTGAATGAGAGAAAGAGTGATGAAAGATGCAAGCCTGAGTTACTTGGAGGAAGATCGTGCCCTCAATAGTAATGGAAACGCTAGGAAGAGAGAGGGGTAAGGAGATAAGATAATGAGTTCAGTTTTAGACATACTGAATTTAATATGTCTAAAAGACATATAGATTAGATATTTGACTGGAGGTCAGGAGATGGTTTAGAACTGAATAACTAAATCTGGGAAGCATCTGCATAGAAATAATAATTGGATTCATGGGGGCTGATGAAATCATAAAGCAAAATATTATAGAGGAAGAAAAGAGGGTCTAAGGCAGAGCCTTGGGGAACACCCATACTTATGTGGGGATGACCTGGATGAAGATTCAGAAATGGAAATTGGAGAAGGAACAGCCATATAAGTAGGAAGAAAAACAGGAGAAATCAAAGTCATAAACCCTAGAGTAGAGAATATTAAGGAAAAGAGGATGATTGACAGTTTCAAAGGTGGCAGAGAGGTAAAGAAGGATAAGGATTGAAACATGCCACTAGATTTGACAAAAGACAGCACTGATAAAATTAAAGAGCAGTTTCACACTAAAAAGGAGGTTAGAATCTATACTATAGAGAGTTAAGAAGAAAGTGAGAGAAATGACCTGGAGGCACCTATTATACATGGTCTTATCAAGGAGTTTAGCCCTGAAGGAGAGGAGAGATACAGGGCAATAGCTAGCAGAGATGGATGGATTAAGTGAGGAATTTTTGAGATTGGAGGAGACATGGGTGTGTTTATATGTAATTTAGAAGCAGGCAGCAGATAGGGTAAGACTAAGGATTAATAGGAGAGTAGAGATGATTGAGGAGGAAATCTTTTGGTGAAAAAAAAACAGAATGAGATTTCTTGTGTTTACAAAAGGGTTTGACTTGGCTATTCGCCTAAAAGTTGCCACTAATAGAATCATTTCCACCATAGCAACATATATACCAAGTCATTAGGTATTATTATTTCCATCAGTGGAGACAATTCTGAGACTGAGAAAAGCAGATAAAATCAGTCAACTTATAGCAATTGAATATCTACTATGTGTTGGACACTATGATAAGTACTGAAGATACAAGGAAAGCCAGAAAAAAGGAAAAGAAAAATTGAAAGAGACTCTGCTCTCAAGGAACTCAGAGTCAATGAAAGAAAGAATGTGCAAAAAAAATCTATGTACAAAGAAAATATATACAGGATAGATCGGGAATAGTCTCTAAAAGAAGGCACAAAGAAGGAGGTAGGCTTAAGACTAAGAAGGGATTATTTCTTGCAGAATGTAGGAATTTAGTTGTGGCAAAGATGAAGAGTGCATGTGTTCCAGGCATAAAGGTAAGTGAAGGAAAATATCTGAAGGTTGGAGATAGTATCACATATAAGGAACAGCAAGGAGACCAGTGTCATTGGATCATAGAGAATATGGAAGAGATCAAGGTATAAGGAGCCTGGAAGGCTCAGAATGAAACGGTTCATGAAGGGCTTTACAAGCTAAAAAGAGGATTTTATATTTGATCCTGGAATTAATAGGGAGCCGTAGGGGCAGTAAGGTGGCACAGTGGATAGAGTTCATCATCTGTATTCAGGAAAACTCATTTGCCTTTGTTCAAATTTACTCTCCGACATTTACTAGTTCTTCGACTTTGGGCAAGTCACTTAACCCTGTTTGCCTAGTTTCCACATCTGTAAAATGAGCTGGAGAAGAAACTTGCAAATCATTCCCGTATCTTTGCCAAGAAAATCCCAAATGGGGTCACAAAAAGTTGGATATGACTGAAATGACTGAATAACAACAACTTTAGAATTTAATGAATGGGGCTTGATATGGTTAGACCTATGTTTTAGGAGAGTCAATCTGCTAATTAATGTGTGAATGTATTGAAGTGGAGACAGACTTGAGACAGGCACACTCTGAAGGTTTATATTACTGCCACAGTCCGGGTGTGAGGTGATGAAGGCCTTTACCAGGGTGAGGACAGTGTCACAGAAAAGAAGATGAAAGCATAGTTCTTTCCTGTTTCCCTCCATTAAAATGCAATCATTTGAAGGCAGGGATGATTTAGTTTTTGCCTTCTCATTACCAGCGTCTAAAACAGTGCCTGGAAAATTATACGTTTGATGAATTCTTATTGAATTACATTGATTTTAAAAATATTTTAACATTTTTATTTGGATTTTGGGTTCAAAATTCTATCCCTCTTTCCCCTTCTCACCTTTTGTCCCTCCCCAAGAGAGGAAGCAATCCGATATACATGTGTAATTATCTTAAACATTTCTATATTAGTCATTTTGTAGAAAATTCAAATAAAAGAAAGAAAGGGAAAAATATTATGCTTCTGTCTGTATTCAAACAATATCAATTCTTTCTCTGGAGGTAGATAGTATCCTTTATCACTAGTCCTTTGGGATTGTCTTGGGTCATTGTATTATGGAGCATAACTAAGTCATTCACAATTCTTCATTGAACAGTATTGCTATTACTTTGTACAACATTCTCTTGACTCTGTTCATTTCACTATGCGTTAGCTCATGAAAGTCTTTTCAGGTTGTTCTGAAGTCATCCTGTTTGTCATTTCTTATAGGACAATACTAGTTCATTATAATCATATGGCACAGTTTGTTTAGTCATTCCCTAATTGATGAGCGTCTCTTTAATTTCCAAACCTTAGCCATCAGAAAAAGAGCTCCTATAAATATTTTTGTACAAATAGGTCCTTTTCAATTTTTTATATCTTTGGGATATGAAAGTATCAGGGGTATTGCTGGATGAAAGGGCATGTGCCATCTTATAGCCCTTTGGGCATAGTTCCAAATTGCTCTCGAGATTGGTTGGATCAGTTCACAATGCAATCAACAGAGTATTAGTGGCCCAGTTTCCCCACATCCCTCCCAACATTCAACATTTTCCTTTTCTTCTGTCATATTAGCCAATCTAATAGGTGCAACGTGGTACCTCAGCGTTGTTTTAATTTGCATTTCTCTAATCAATAGTGATTAGTGCAATTTTTTCCCATAAAACTATAGATAGCTTTAATTTCTTTGAAAACTGACTCTTCATATCCTTTGATCATTTATCAATCTGGGAATGACTTTTATTTTTACAAATTAGACTCAATTCTCTATATATTTAGAATTCTCTATATATTTAGAATTCTCTATATATGAGTAAAGCTTTTATCAGAGATAATTGTTACAAACTTTTCCTCAGTTTTCTGCTTTCCTCATAATTTTGATTGTATTGGTTTTGTGCAAAAACATTAATTTTATATAATCATAATTATCTATTTTATATTTTTAATGTTCTCTGTATTTTCTTTGGTCCTAATTTCTGTCCTTATCAACAAATCTGAAAGATAGACTATCCCATGCTTTCCTAATTCTCTTGTGGTATCTCCCTTTAGGTATAAATCATGCACCTAGTTTCACGTTATCTTGGTATACAGTGTGAGATGTTGATTTATGCCTAGATTTTGCCTTTCCCCCCCCCAGTTTTCCCAGCAGCTTCTGTCATTGTAATAATAATGAAGTTTGAAGATCCCTTTGTATTGGCAGTAAGCAGTTACTTAGCACCTTGTTTCAAATTAAGCCTCTGTAAAAAACAAAAACAAAAACAGGAGGTATGAATCCCTGTTGCTGTTGTAACAGGAAGGGGAGGAACTAATAAATATATAAGGAGGGGCACAATGTGGACAGATGGAATTTCCTGGGGCAAGCATCATGGAGGCAGGGCAGCTGCAAGAGAGAGAGAGAGAGAGAGAGAGAGAGAGAGAGAGAGAGAGAGGTGGCGGGGGGAGAATGAGAGAGAGTTTATCTCAGCGAGCATCTGGAAGCTGGTCTGCTACTACTGAAGACTGAACTGAGAATTGAGAACTGACACAGAACTAGGACTTGTGGTGGCAAGACTTTCAAGGGTCAGCTGGAGCTGTGGAAGACTGAGGAAGCATGACTGTGGTGCCAGTATTTTGGACAGATGTTGTTGTGGCTTTGTTAATTTGTATGTGTGTTATTGTGGTTTTGTTAAGCCTTGTCTTCCCAGGAACAGAGACTGTGGAGATGGACTGGACACTGAGCTTCAGTGTGGAGCAGGAACTGCACAGAGATCTATACAACGAACTGGGATCTGTCTGCCTTTGAATCCAGGTGACAGTTTATGGATTCAGTTAGGAGCTACCTCCCTCTAGTCAAGATGAAAAGACCTTTCCATGGATACTGAGTAGTGACTGATAAAATAGGGTACTGAGTAGTGACTGATGAAATTGTAATTTACTTGTGACCTAGGGGTGGATGGCTTTTGTAATTCCCACTACCCCTTAAGAGGGTTCCAAATAGTGAGTGTAGAAGTTGTAACTTAATTGTACACCATGGGTGGAAAACTTTGACTTTTGCATTTTGTGTCCCTTAAGGAGGAAAGCTTCCTTAAGGATGATTGAATTACTAAATGATTGTACTTTATTGAAAAGTATGTGACCATTTTGGTGAAAACTATGTGGCCATTTAGTGATAAGTTGTTGAGTTGGGACATGGTGAATGCTATATTTTGATTTTCTGTGATAAGTTGTAACATTCTGAATGCTGTACCTTGATTTTCTGTGAATGTTTGCTCTGATATTTTACTGAATAAATAAAGAGTTTGCTATACTATGTAATCAGAACCTTGAAAGCTATTCACAGCACCAGTCCTCTGCAAAGCTGCTTGTGTATGACTTTACAGTCATATAATGAGTTTTTAGTCCAAAAGCTTGGGTCTTTGGGTTTGTCATATGGTAGATTACCATGGTCATTTACTATAATGTAATTTGTGCCTAATCTATTCCATTGATCTCTATTTCTTAGCCTGAACAAGATTATTTTGATAATTACTGATATATAATATATGTTAGCATATATTATATATATTATATGTTATATACAATAATTTATAATTTATATATAAATATAAGAATATATTATATATAAAATGAATATAGAAATAAAATATATAATTTATATATTTATATATAGTAAATATTTATTTGTATGAATATATAATATAACATAACATAACATAATATGATATATTGCTATATAATCCAGTCTGATGGCTAGACCACCTTATTTTTCATTGGTTTTTTTTTCACTGATTCCCTTGATATCCTTGAGGTTTTGTTGTTCCAGATGAATTTTGTTATTTTTCCCTGGTTCTATAACATAGTTTTGTTTTGTTTTTTAATAGTTTGATTGGTATAACAATAATAAATACATTTAGGTAGAATTGAATTTTTTTCTATATTGGCTCATGCTGGATCTTACATTATTTGTATAAAAAGTGAAATATAGTTGTGTTCTTATAGTTCCTGGGTTTGTCTTAGCAGGTAGACTCCCAAATATTGTATATCATCTACAGTTACTCTAAATGGAATTGTTATTTTCATCTCTTGTTGCTGGGATTTGTTTGTAGTGTATAGAAATACTGATATTTATGGGGGTTTATTTTGTATTCTGCAATTTTTTTCTGAAATTGATAATACTTGCAAGTAGTTTTTAGTTTATTCTCTAGAATTTTCTTAGTAATAATTTCATATCATCTGCAAAGAGGGATAGTTTTGTTTCCTTGTTGCCTATTCTAATATCTTTAATATATATTTTTTCTTTTTGCTATAGCTAACATTTCTAGTACACAAATAACAAAGGTGATAATGGGCATCTTTCCTTAATCCTGATTATATTGGGAAGGCATCTAGCTTATCTTTATTACAGATAATGCTTGTCAATTGTTTTGGACAAATATTACTTACCATTTGAAGGAAAGCTCCATTTATTTCTATACTCTATAGTCTTTTTAATAGTAGTAATACTTTTGATACTAGAAATTTGTTCTTTCTTTATTCTAAATCAAATTATCCAATTGTTGATGCAGCTAATTTTTTTCATAAAACCCATTTCTAGGGGCGGCTAGGTGGCGCAGTGAATAGAGCGCCGGCCCTGGAATCAGAAGGCCCTGAGTTCGGAGCCGGCCTCTGACACTTAATCCATATGAACAAAAAAAAAACCTAGCCGTGTAACCTTGGGCAAGTTACTTAACCCCAATTGCCCTAAAGGGGCGGCTAGGTGGCGCAGTGAGTAAGAGCGTCGGCCTCGGAGTTTGGATGACCCGAGATCAGATCCGGCCTCAGAAAATGGGCACCCACGCATAAATAATGACTAGCCTTGTAACCTTGAGCAAGTTACTTAACCCCAATTGCTTTAAAAACAAAACAAAACAAACAAAAAAAACATTTCTAGTTTTATTTATTATTTCAATGGTTTTTTTGCTGTCAATTTTATTAATCTCTCCTTGTATTTTCAGGATTTCCAACTTGGTGTTTTAATTGTGGATATTTAATTTGTTATATTCTGTCAAAATCTTTTTTTGCCTTTATTTAGATAATCACATGATTTCTATTGGTTTTGTTATTCATATGATCAATTATACAGATAGTTTTTTCCAATACTGGACCAGTCTTGCATTCTTAGCACAAATCCCAACTGGTCATAGTGTATTATTCCTGTGATATATTGTTGTAATCTCTTTGTGAATATTTTATTTAAATTTTGCATTAATATTCATGAGGAAATTGGTATATAATTTTCTGTCTCTGTTTTTGCTCTTCCGGGTTTAGATATCAGAACCATATCTCTCCTTCCCCTATTTAAAAAAATAGTTTATATAGTATTGTTTCTTTAAATATTTGATAGAATTCACTTGTGAATTCATCTGATCATGGGGATTTTTCCTTAGAAAGTTCATTGATACCTTGTTCAATTTCTTTTTCTAAGATTGGGTTGTTTAAGGATTTTATTTCTTCTGTTAATCTGAGTAATTATATTTTTGTAGAGATTCATCCATGTCACTTAGATTGCTAAATTTATTGGCATATACTTGGGCAAAATAGTTCCTAATAATTGTCTTAATTTCTTCTTCATTAGTGGTAAATTCATCCCTTTCATTTTTTACATTAGTAATTTGTTTTTTTTTTAATCAAATTAGCCAAATGTTTATGTAGTTAATTATATTTTTCATAAAACCAGCATCTAGTTCTATTTATTATTTCAGTGTTTTTTTACTTTGAATTTTATTAATTCCTCCTTGGATTTTCAGGATTTCAAATTTGGTATTTAATTGGGAATTTTTAATTTTTTTTTATCTAGGTTTTTTTAGCTGCATGCTGAATTGATTTACATGTTTTTTCCTCTATTTTATTGACATAAATAATTAAAGATACAAATTTCCCCTAGGTACTGCTTTGGCTGCATTCCATAAGTATGTTGTCTCATTGTTACCATTTTCTTTAAAGAAATTATCTATTGTTTCTATGGTTTGTTCTGTGACTCACTTATTATTTAGGATTACATTATTTAACTTTAAATTTTAATCTCTCTTTCCATTGTTTATTATTGAATGCATTTTTATTGCATTATGATCTGAAAAGTTTACATTTACTATTTCTGCTTTTCCACATTTGGTTATGAGGTTTTTATGTCCTAATACATGGTCAGTTTTTGTGTAGGTATCGTGTACTGATGAGAAAAAGGTATACTTCTGTTCCCTTTCAGTTTTCTCCAGAAGTCATCATATCTAACTTTTCTAAAATACTATTCATCTCCTTAATTTCTTTCTTGTTTATTTTTTGGTTTGATTTATCTAGTTATGAGAGCAATCAGTTTAGATACCCCACTAATTTTATTATCTATTTCCTCCTATAACTCATTCAACTTCTCTTTCAAAAATTTGTATGCTATACCATTTGGTTCATATATGTTTAGTATTGATATGGCCTGATTGTATAATTTCCTTATCTCTTTTAATTAGATCTATTTTTTGCTTTTTCTTTGTCTGAGATCACGATAGCTATGCTTTCTTTGCTTTAGCTGCAGCATAATAAATTCTGCTCCAGTTCTTGTCTTTACACTGAGTGTATCTCTCTGCTTCAAATGTATTTCTCGTAAATGACATATTGTAGGATTCTGGTTTTTATTCCATTCTATTATCCACCTATATTATGGGTGAGTTCATCCCATTCGCATTTTTACAATTATAATAACTAATTGCATATTTCCCTCCATATTATTTTTTGCTTGTTTATTCCACCCACCTTGTCCCCCATTCTTTCCCTCCTCACAAGTGTTTTACTTCTTATCACTGCCTTCCCCAATCTACCCTCCCTTCTATTCCTGTCCCTTTTTACTTCCTTCTAGGGTAAGATAGATTTCTATATCCAACTAAGTATGTATATCATTCCCTCTTTGAGACATTTTGATGAGACTAAAGTTTAAACTTTGTCCATCACCCCTCTATCTTCCCCTCCATCATAATAGTTCTTTCATGCCTCTTTTATGTGGGATAATTTACCTCATTCAATCTGTCTTGCTTCTTCTGCTGGTTCAATATTCTTTCTCACCCCTTTATTTTATTTTTTTTTGGTTACCAGCCCATCAAATTCACTTTATATCCATACCCTCTATCTATATAATACTCATTTTAATTACTCTTATAGTAACAAAGTTCTTAAGGGTTATAAATATTATCTTTCCATATAGAAATATAAACAATCTTATTGAATTTCTCATATTTTCTCTGTTGTTCTTTTTCACCTTTTCATGTTTCCCTTGAGTCTTCCTTGAGTCTTATATTCGGAGGTCATAAGCCATCTAGTCCAACCCCTTTATTTTATAAAGAAACTGAGGGTTAGGGAGACTAAATGACTTCTTCAAAGAGTCAGAGGAAGTAAATATCAGAAAGGAGATTTGAACTCAGATCTTCTGACTTCATAGCGAGTGTTCTTTCACTGTCCTACTCTAATTCTCTGATTTGCCTTTATACAATTCATGAGTGGTCAAATCATGGCCTCCTGAATTTCAATCCAAAATTTTTGTAAAGTACATTAGTTATGCTAATGTAAAAACAAAATCAAACAAACAAAAACATGATTCTTCCCCACCCCCCCCATAAGTTCTATCCTCTATTAAGAATTTGTGGAAAGATGGTGAGCAGAATCACACAATAAGATGTATTGGTTGAGTAGCAATATGATTGATGAAAGGAGTGCCCCCAACAGAGAGATCATGAATCTATCAGCATATAAATGCAATAAAATGTTAATCAGAATTGTATTCTCATTCTGTTTTGAACAAAACCTTTAGTGTGACAAGTTAGGAATCACATGACTATTTCATTCTGGCAATATAACAATGAGATGCTATTATATATGAAAATATAAACCAAAAAAACAATAAGGGAACTGGTCATAGATTTATTGAAATATATTTGTGCATGTGTGCCTACCCTAGGTGGATAATCTCAAACAAAAGAATGAGATGCTTATCCAGTCTATTGTAGATAGACTTTCACATGTTATTGAGCAAATTAAAGCCACTTGGAGATTTAACTTTTCCCGGAGATGTAGCATCCATGGAATCCCAAAAAGATATTGGTCCAGTTTCCATTGGGCATTTGAGAGGGATGCAAAGGTTAGGGCTATGGGGCAGTCAGGTTTCTAAGTAGATTAAACAAAGAAAGAAAAATAAATATGCATGTACATTGGATAAAACTTTGAATAGGCTCAGGCAGCTAGGTGGTACAGGGAATAGAATGCAGATTTTAGTATCAGGAAGATCTGAGCTCAATCCAGCCCTAGACATTTACTAATGTCATGACTCTGCAAAATGCATAACATGTGCCTGCCTCATTTTCTGTTTGTTTGTTTTGTGAAATGAGAATAATAATAGGACCCATCTCCCGGGTTTGTTGTAAGTATAAAATGAGATGTGCAAAGCACTTTGTAAATCTTAAAGTCCTATATATAAGGATTATCTATTACTAGCTATCAGTATAAGGCAAAAAAAATAATGAATACCTCCAGAATGAGTACATGATATAAAATTTTAAGGGTTGCCCAAGAAATAGCCCATATGTTCCTCTTGTGTCCTAGCATTGCCAGGGTAAAGCAAGGAAGGCTCTCAGCATCTTAGGTAGACTCAGTCATACCACTGGGAATATAAAAGAGGGCATAGACAAAAGTCCATGACTTAAAAAAAATGAGCAAGCATGAATGAATTATGAGCTTCATGGTTGGAAGAGACATTCTCATCAATGAGGTCATAGATCCATTAGAGTGTATATTAGAAAGTGAGAAAAGACCAGAAGCTCATCTAGTCCAACTCCATTATTTTATAAATAAGGAAACTGAGGGCATAAGAGGTGAATTGACTTACCCAAGATCACATGGAAAGAAAATAGCAGAGCTGGAACAAGGACACAAATTTTCTGATTCCAGAAACAGTGGTCATTCCCATATGCTCCACCAGTTTCCAATTAGACTTGAATATAAAATGCATTTACACATGTCCGAACCTTCTTTCATTTAAAATTAACTCATTCACTAAACAATAAAAAGTAATTCTCTAGGATTCTGAAGAGACACCACACAGGATATATACCCAAAGGTACTCAATATCTAAGTTTTCAATCTCATCTCTCATCCAAGGACAAAAAATAAACACAGCTCACTTGTCTTTCAAAATTAATGCCTTCTTTGCAAGCAGAAATTTTCTCACAAGAAGAAGGTGGGGGGGGCCTATACTTTCATCTGTATTTCTCCATATGATGTATCTGTGATTGTTTCCAATAATAGTTGTGATCTCAAACAGGTAGAAATTCATCTGTCTAAATAAGCTGTCAGGCTACACTTTAAAGTTGGATCTTTCAGTAATCAGTGAGCACCCTCCAGAAGTTTAATTATGGGCCTTGAGTGGATACAAGTAACACTTGAGTCTGTAGTGCTGCTGTGGCTTAGGTGAAGACAGTCTCCCAAACATAAAGCCAAAAGAAGATGAAGATTTTCACTCTGCAAATTAACCAATGATTATATAAAAGCAAGTGGAAAATCCAGGTTACATTTAAAACATACTGATGTGTTGCTTTAAAAATCTGTCACAGTGACAGATGGACAGTAATTTAAGCAGCACGTTCAGCGGAAAGAGTGATAAATTTGGACTTAAGAAGCTTGGGTTCAAATTTTAGCTCTATCACTTGTACTATGACCTTGAATCAGATATTCCACCTCCTTGGAACTCACTTGCCTCATCTATAAAATGAAGTAGTTGAATTCAATAGTCTCTTGCATTATTTTCAGCTCAGATTCTTTATAATTGAAGGAAAGTCAATTTCATTTTCCTAAGCCCCAAAATTGAAGAATTAGTCAATGAACATCTATTAAGACCATACTGTAGGCAGACAATTACCTAGGCACTCAAACATCAAGTAGTCTCTGCCCTCAAAGAGCTCAACATTGCTTTGAGAGAGGCAGCATGTACCTATGCATACTATATACAATATAAATTATAAGGCAGTGTTTTGGGACAGAGGTCAGACAGTTAGAGATAGAAAGGAACTTAAAAGTTATCTAGACTAACCCTCTTATTTTACAGATGAAGAATTGCGATCCAGAAATTAAATGACTTGTTTGTTCTTAGTTCTCAATGATATCAAATGACATCATAAGGGTGATGAATTGAATTGTGCACTATTTGGATTTACACGAGAGAGAGCTGTGCAAAGTCATCAGCCTCACTCTCTCCTTCAGAGTCATTGAAGTCCAGTGGCAAGACAAAGTTCAAGATAACTATCTGATCTAAAGTTGCAGAAAGAATACAAGCTGGAAGTCGAAGTCAGTTTCAATGACAATAGCTTCAGGGCTTGTTATACAGTTATACTGCCTCCCAGGAAGTCACTTAGCAATTGTGGGGGGTCAGTAAAGGCTTAAGTTTCTAGATCTATAAAAAAGTGATAATAATATTTCTTTTTTTTTTTTTTGGAGGGGCAGATTTTTTATTTTTGTTTTTATTTTGCTTTTTTTGGGGGGGGGTGCAATTGGGGTTAAGCAACTTGCCCAAGGTCACACCACTAGTTTTTGTGTTAAGTGTCTGAGGCCAGATTTGAACTCAGGTCCTCCTGACCCCAGGGCTGCTTCTCTATTCACTGAGCCACCTAGCTGCCCCACAGATTTTTTTTTAAACAAATGCTTTATTAACTTCTGTTTTACATCATTCATTTCCGCCAGATTTTGAGTTACAATCATTTTCCCCCCATTATTCCCCTACCCGACCTCCCAGAATAGCAGTCCCACAAGATATCTCTTCCTCCAATCTGCTCTCTCCCATACCTTCTCCCATACCCCCATTGACTTTTCCATTAGAGGAAGGTGAATCTTTGTGTCCCAATGCCTACACATCTTATCTCCCTATTACAAGCAAAAGAGTATTAATAATAGTATTTATATATATTTGAAACATTTAATCTTAAGACCTAGAATTTCAGATCCATTTCCTTCCTCCCTTGTCACACATTCCCTCTGGGGAGATAAGTAATTCAGTATATGTTGCACATGTCTAGCTATGCAAAACATTATCATAGTAGATATATTGTACAAGGCTGCTTATAATTCCCTCCCACTCATCCCACCCCCCACCTAGTCCATTCCCTACATGATCCTGTCCCTCTTCTATAGTGGGTACTTCCAACCTCTCCTCCCCCCAAGGATGCCCTCCCATCCATCATCCCTCCTCTCATCCCCCTTCCCCCTATCCTGCTGCAGGTTGAGATATCCCGTTAGTATGTATGTCATTCTCTCCCTGAACCAAATTCAATGTGAATGTGGTTTTGCCTTTTTAGCCTTCCTATTCTCTCCCTCCTTTGCAACCACTTCCCCTTGCTTCTTCTACATGGGATAGTTTACCCTACCCTTTCTCTCCCCATCTCCTCTTGCCACTTTCCTCTCTCACCTCATAATTTCATCCCTTGAGTATTCTCCCTTCCCAACAAATTCAACCTATGCTCTCTATCCATATATAACTGTAACCATATACACACACATTCACATATGTATTCATATGACCACACCCCCTTCTTCCATTATTTTCATAGTGAGAAAGATATCATCAGTCACAATTATTGCTTTTCCATATAGGAATGTAAATAGTTCAACTTTGATAAGTTCCTTTTGATTTCTTTTCCTGATTACCTTCTCAGGCATCTCTTCCTTCTTGTGTCTGGATGTCAAATTTTCTATTCAATTCTGGTTTTTTCCTCAAGAATGCTTGAAAGTCCTCTATTCCACTGAATGACCATATTTTCCCCTGAAACAAAATACTCAGTTTTGCTGGGTAGGTGACCCTTGGGTTCATTCCCAGTTCTTTTGCCCTCTGGAATATCATATTCCATGCCCTTCGATCCCTCAGTGTAGAAGCTGCCAGGTCCTGGGCTATTCTGATTGTGTTTCCACAATATTGAAATTGTTTCTTCCTGGCTGCTTGTAGTATTTTCTCCTTGATCTGGGGATTCTGGAACTTGGCTATAATATTCCTGGGAGTTTTCTTTTTGGGACCTTTTTCAGGAGGTGATCAGTGGATTCTTTCAACCTCTATTTTGCCCTCTGGATCTAAAACATCAGGGCAGTTTTCCTTGAGAATTTCTTGAAGGGTGATTTCTAGGTTCTTTCTTTGATCATGGCTTTCAGGTAGTCTAATAAGTTTTAAATTGTCTCTCCTGGATCTATTTTCCAGGTCAGTGGTTTTTCCCATGAGATATTTCACATTGGCTTCTAATCTTTCATTTGTTTGGATCTGCTTAACAGCATCTTGATTTCTCATAAAGTCTTTAGCTTCCATTTGCTCCAGTCTAACTCTGAAGGAATGAATCTCCTCAGTGAACTTTTGAGATTCTTTTTCCATCTGGCAAATTCGACTTTTAAGGCATTCTTCTCCTCATTGCCCTTTTGGGCCTCCTTTGCCATTTGAGTTAGTCTATTTTTTAGGGTGTTGTTTTCCTCAGTCAGGCTGTTGACCCTCATTTCATACTTTTCCTGCATCCTTCTCATTTCTCTTTCCAATTTTTCCTCCACTTCTCTTATTTGATTTTTAAAGTCCTTCTTAAGGTCCTCTATGGCCTGCAACCCACTCATGTTTTCCCTGGGGCTTTTGGAGCAGGACTTCTGACCTCACAGTCCTTCTCCCGCTCTATGCCCCCAAAATAGGAGTCTAGGGTTGCATTTTTCTGTTTCCTTTGCCTTGGCATGTTGCCACTTAATTGCTTGACTTTTGGGCTTGTTGCCACACTATGGCTTTAAAGCCAGCTAGAGCAATTTCCATCCCGAACATGTGGGGGCAACTTCCGTTTCTGGCAAGCTGTAAACCCACCCACGACTTCCACCCTAGATCACAATCCATATCCAGGGAGGTTAAAGCAAGAGAGATTACCCCCCCAAGACTGATTGCTGGATCTCCCTATAAATTTGCAGGCTGTGAGCTGGAGCTGCCTCTGGGAACTACAGAATGGTGTTTGTCCTCAGAGGCTTCTAGCCCCCAGGGGAGGGAGCCAACGCATTCCCTAAATACCAGTCCCAAAGTCCATAGGACACTAACCTCTTACTTTGTCCTAGGCAAGTCTGTGTTGATAATTCTGGAGTCCCACAGCTCCTGGTGTTCTGGGGTTCCTCCAGCCGGCTGCTGGCTCTGCCGTCCTGGGGCTAAAACCTCGGCTCACACTGACCTGGGCTCGGCTCGGCTTCTGCGCTCTGCATGCTGCGTGCTGCCAGGTCCCAGACCACTGCACTGGTCCTTCCTACAGGGCTGCTGGGCTGTCCTCAGCGGGAGGTTAGCTTCTCTGTGTCGTTCTGTGGGTGCTGGGGCTCCAGAAGTTGTTCAGAGTCCCCTTTTACATAGTTTGGGAGGAATCTGGGGGCAGAGTGGCTTGGAAGAGCTGTTTCTACTCCGCTATCTTGGCTCTGCCTCCGATAATAATATTTCAGTAGTATATCAGTTGAAAGCCACTTTATTGAGCTCCTACTATGTGTGATGTACTATGCTAAGCACCAAATATACAAAGAACAAACACATATGTTCTGTTCTCTAGAAGTTTACATTCACTGGAATATATAGACACATATGCATGTGTATGTATGTATGTATGCATATATACACATATATACACACAGATAACTAGTGTGTATGTTTATATTCATACATGTACACAATATACCTGCCCATGTATTTATGTACACATGCATGCATGCACACACACACATATGTGTGTGTGTGTGTGTGTGTGTGTGCGTGCGCCAAGTAATCTGAGAATGGAGAAAACACATTTCTTTAATACTATATCAATTATCTTATTTTTAAAAATTCTATCTACCTCATAGCGTTGATGTAAGACCTAAATATTTGGTTGGTTCTTTGTTCTTCAAGAGGACCAAAATGCTATCATATCTTGGAGTCAGGGTACAGCATGTCCCATTGTGGATGATCAGACCAACATGAGCTTGGAAGACTCTATAACAGGTTGGACACAAATAGTCTACTTTTACTTTTGGAATGCAGATGTCTCTAAATTTATACAACTCATGGTTTTTTTAATCTATTGCAATTCTGCTTCACTCATATGCCTTCTTTGACTTGGGCCTGAGATGCTGGGCAGTCCTGTGTGTTATCTTTGATGTCATACTGTAAATTCCAGAGTTCTTCAGAGTGACCTTGAGAAAGTCCTTGTACTGCTTCTTCTGACCTACATGTGAGCACTTACCTTGTATGAGTTCTCTCTAAAATAGTCTTTTAGGCTAACGTATGTTTAGCATTCTAACAATGTGGCCAGCCCATCACAGTTGTGCTCTCTGTGGTAGAGTTTGAAAGCTTGGCAGTTTAGCTTGAAAATAGTCTATAGCCTATGGTATCCTATCTTGACAAGTGATCTGCACCAGCTTCCTAAGACAATTCATATGGAAGCAATCCAGTTTCCTGACATGGTACAGGTATACTCTCCAGGATTTACAGGCAGTGAGGTCAAAACTATGGCTCTTTAGACCTATAGTTTGGTAGCCAGTCTAATACCTTTTTTCTCCCACACTTTCTTTTGGAGCTTCCCAAATAAAAAGTTAACTCTGACAATGAGTACATCAATATCTTCATCTATGTATATCTTGGGAAAGTGTACTGCCAAAGTAAGTGTATCTACTCACACCATTCAATATTTCTCCATTTGATATAAACAATGGTACTATATATGGGTGTGTAGAGCTGGTAATTGGAGAACCTATTTTTTCTTGGTGTTAATTGTTGAACCAAAATTAGTACAAGCACCAGATAATTCATATTTCATTGCATCTTGGTCTCATAGGCTTCATTGACTGCACAATCATTTGCGAACAAAAAATCATGTACTAACACTTTAATCTTGGCTTGTAGCCTTTTCAAGTTACCATCAATGTAGTAGCTGATGTTGATGTCATTTTCATCCATTTGGAAGGTATCTGACAACATAGCTGAAAGCATCATGCTATAAAGCATGGGAGCAAGCACATAGTCCTGCTTCATTTCATTGATGACTAGGAAAGTAACAAGAATAATGTCCATTATTCAGACCTTATGCAAGCATACCATCATGAGACCCAAGTTATGCCATGATTCTTTACAAGTCTTTACACTGACAGTATCAAAAACCTCACTCAAATCAACAAATACTGTGTACAGACATCTTTTCTGGTCCTGATATTTCCCCTAGAGTTGTCAGATAGCGTACATGATACTAACTGTTCTTCAGCTGTTCTTGAAGCCCCACTAACTCATAGGTAGATGATTATATTCCAAGTGAAGGATTGCCCTTAATAAAGGGCAATAAGCCTTAATAAAGGATGACTCTGGCAAGAATTTTGCCAGCAGTGACTAAGAGACAGATTCCACTATGTTTCCACCAAGCAACAAATTTCCTTAACCTTCATAGAGATAGACAATGGAGGCTTCCTTGAACTCATGGGGGATAACCTCTTTTTGTCATAAAACCGTGCAAATTTCAGTCAGTTTTTTGTATGAACAGTGGATCCCCTGCCTTGTAAATCTTAGTTGGAATAGAATCAGCACTAGGCACTTTGCCACATAAGAGCTAAATGGCTTTTGAATCCTCTTCTTCAACTGGAAGTTTGGCTAAAGAGGGATTGAATTAAACCTGAGCTTTTATGGTCAATGGCTTCAGCCTTGGTTGATGATAGTCTATTGAGAACACTGTGGGAATGCCCATGCCCATGCCTCCAAGATCATGTCCTTATTGTTAGTCAATATGGTTCCATCATCATTGAGTGGTTAAGATGCTCTGAGAGCAGGCAGCACAGGGTGCTGGGAACTGACAGCACAGCGCTCTGGGAGCTGAGCCCAGGCCTGTGAGAGCGGGTTTTAGAGAAGAGGTTTTAGCCCTAGGGTGGCTGGGCCAGCAGCCAGCTGGAGGGACCCCAGGACACCAGCAGCTGTGGTGATTCCAGAATTATCAGCACAGATATGCCTAGGACAAAGTGAGAGGTTAGTGCCCTATGGACTTTGGGACCAGTATTTGGGGAACGGGTCGGCTTCCTCCCCTGGGGATGAAAAGCTGCTGAAGAAACATGGCACAGAAGCCATTTTGCAGTGTCAGTGGCGGCTCTAGCTCCTGGTCTGCGAACTGTAGGGAGATCCAGCAATCAGTCTGGGGGTTAATCGCTCTTGCTTTAAACTGCCTAGATCTGGATTGTGGTCTGTGGAGATTGAGATCTCCTCCTCTGGTGGAGGTTTGGGGTGGGTAGCTTGCCAGAGTGTGTGGAGGCTTTACAAAGGCCACCCAACCTGCAGAAGCTGTGAAGACCCCACGTTTGGGAGGAAGCTCTCCTGTCTGATGGCAGAATCCTACTGTGGCAACAAGCCCCAAAATCAAGTAATTAAGTGGCAACATACCTAGGCAAAATAAACAAAATAAACAGAAAAATTCAACATTGGACTCCTATTTTAGGGGCAAAGAGGATCAAAGCATGGAGGAGGACTGTGAGGTCAGAACTCCTGCACCAAAAGCCCCAAATGAAAACAAAAGCTGGCTACAGGCCATAGAGGACCTTAAGAAGCAGATAAGAGAAGTGGGGGAAAAATTGGGAAGAGAAATGATAAAGATACAAGAAAAGTATGAAATGACAGTCAATAGCCTGACTGAGGAAAATAACACCTTAAAAAATAGACTAACTCAAATGGCAAAAGAGGCTCAGAAAGGCAATAAGGAGAAGAATGGCTTAAAAAGCCGAATTTGCTAGATGGAAAAAGAATCTCAAAAGCTCAATGAGGAGATTCATTCCCTCAGAGTTAGACTGGAGCAAATGGAACTTTATGAGAAATCAAGATGCTGTTAAACAGATCCAAACAAATGAAAGATTAGAAGGCAATGTGAAATATCTCATGGGAAAAACCACTGACCTGGAAAATAGATCCAGGAGAGATAATTTAAAAATTATTGGACTATCTGAAAGCCATGATCAAAAAAAGAACCTAGAAACCATCCTTAAAGAATTCTCAAGGAAAATTGCCCTGATGTGTTAGACCCAGAGGGGGAAATAGAGGTTGAAAGAATTCACTGATCACCTCCTGAAAAAGATCCAAAAAAGAAAACTCCTAGGAATATTATAGCCAGGTTCTAGAACTCCCAGATCAAGGAGAAAATACTTCAAGCAGCCAGGAAGAAACAATTTCAGTACTGTGGAAACACAATCAGAATAGCCCAGGACCTGGCAGCTTCTACACTGAGGGATTGAAGGGCATGGAATATGATATTCCAGAGGGCAAAAGAGCTGGGATTGAAGCCAGGGGTCACCTACCCAGCAAAACTGCATATCTTGTTTCAGGGGAAAATATGGACATTCAGTGGAATAGAGGACTTTCAAGCATCCTTGAGGAAAAAAAACAGAGTTGAATAGAAAATTTGACATTCAGACACAAGAAGCAAGAGATGCTTGAGAAGGTAATCAAGGAAAAGAAATCAAAAGGAACTTATCAAAGTTGAACTATTTACATTCCTACATGGAAAAACAATAACTGTGTCTGATGAAACCTTTCATATTATGAAAATAATTGAAGAAGGGTATATGGGCATATGTTTACAGGTATACATGGATAGAGGGCACGGGTTGAATTTGATGGGAAGGGATGATTCTTAAGGGGTGAAGTCAAGAGGTGAGAGAGGAAAATGGCAAGAGGAGATGGGGAGAGACAGGGTAGGGTAAACTATCTCATGTAGAAGAGGCAAGGGGAAGTAGTTTCAGGGGAGGGGAAGAAAAGGAAGGCAAAAAGGCAAAAACATATTCTCATTGAAGTTGGCTCAAGGGGAGAATCACATACATACTAAATGTGATAACTCACCCTGCAGGAGAGTAGGGGAAAGGGGGATGAGAGGGGGGAGGATGAAGGGGAGGGCATTCTGGCGGAAGGGGAGGTTGGAAGTACCCACTATCAAAGAGGGACAGGATCAAAGTAGGGAATGGACCAGGTGGGAGGTGAGATGGGTGGGAGGGAAATATAAGCAGTCTTTTACAATATATCTACTATGGTAATGTTTTGCATACCTATACATGTACAACACATACTGAATTGCTTATCTTCTCAGAGGGAGAGGGTGACAAGGAAGGAAGGGATTGGATTTGAAAATCGAAGTTTTAAAATTAAATGTTTCATAAGATGTCCAGGCATTGGGGCTCAGAGATTCACCTTGCCCTAATGGCAAAGTCAAAAGGGGTATGGGAGAACATATGGGAGAGAGCAGATTGTATGAGTGGATATCTAGTGGAACTGCTATTCTGGGGTGGTGGGTAGGGAAAAATGGGGGAAAACTTTAACTCAAAATTTGGTGGAAATGAATTATGTAAAACAGAAATTAATAAAGCATTTGTTTAATTAAAAAAAAGGATGATACTGTAAGCAATCTGGGAAAGCAAGGAATAGTTTACCTGTCAGATTTCTGGAGAGGAGAAGACTTTATGACCAACAAGAATCAGAGAGCATTATATAATGCAAAATGGATAATTTTGATTACATTAAATTGAAAAGCTTCTATACAAACAAAGCCAATGTAACCTTGGCTTAGTTTTCCCTCCAAAGTAACAGCAAAATGTTCCCACTTAGGAGAAGCATTGATCTTTTTACCTTAAGTCTAGTAGTAGTTGTTTTGGGGTCACTGCTTTTGTTGAATGTGAATGTTAGCTTGGAGAGGATATGTCTATGATTGGTCCAGCACTCTGCACCAGACATCACCTTTGTCACTTTTACCTTTGTCACTCTGTCTCTTCTCCTTAAAATGACATAGCCTGTTAAATGTTAATTTTTCTCCTAAGAAGCACCCATGAAATTTTATTGGTAAATGGAAGACAGTGTACGTCATGTGATGTACAGGTTTTCAGTAATAAATGACTATGGTTGAATTGGACTCCATTCCTCCTAAAGACTCATTGTCATGTCTAGGAGTCTGTGCCTTACTCTTAGATTAAAGTCATCTGGAATTATAAGTTTGTCTTTTTCTGCACATTGATGATAAGGGTTTCCAGGTATTCATAAAATTTTTCTCTAATTTCATCAAGGTTCACCATGGTGGGAACATACACACTGATGATGATGGCAAGGCACTTTCCTGCAAGTGGAAACTGTTGCCATGAGCCTGTTGACTTTTTGGGAACTATACACACTAGATTATAGTTGACTAGATTATTTTTGATTGCAAAGCCTTTGCTAGCTTCCTGGTACTCCTCATTGTGGCTACTCTAGAAATTTATGTATCTAGTTCAGATTTTGGCAAAGCTGGCTTTCATTTGTCAGCCTTGTTTCAATCAAGGCTGCCATTTAGATGAGATATCTCCTGAGTTCTCTAGCAACAAAAGCTGTTTCTCTTTCAGGCCTACTGGATTTCATGTTGTCCATAAGCATGCACATATTTCATATATCAAAATGGAGTGGAGTCATCTTTGCAAAAAATTTTGTACATTTGTATGGGTGTGTGTGTGTGCATGTTCACCTGCAGGGTGTGATCCCAGCATGCCAAGGGAAGAAGGCCAGGGTGGAATTAAGCAGACAATTTTAGGTCACTTTCCTCACTACAAGAGGTGAGCAGTGTGGTCCTTTAAATATGCTGCCCAGACTCCCAGGAGACTACCAAATGCCATTGCTACTTCAGTCCAGTGAGAAGATGGTCTGGGTCACCTCCATGCAGAATGTGACTACAGCTCCCAGTGAATCTGCACATACTGTTTCAACACTTTTCTGTTGCCACAAAGCTTTGAGGTAGGAGAAAATGGCAAAATGGTATGGGTGATGTCTTTTGATTCAGGCACAAATGGGATTTAAATGAAGCAGAGTTGCACAGTCATTGGACTTACTCTCTCTTTCAGAGTCATCAAAGTCCAATGGCAAGACAAAAGTCAAGATAACTAGTGATTCCTTGAGATGTAGTGGATGACTTTGGCATCTTAAATACCTAACCAAACTGTAAGAACTTCACAGTGCCTCCCTCATCACCGTTGGAAAAAAAATTGCTTTCATTGGTCCATTCTACTAAGGGAAATCTTTACATGCTTGGGGTAGACCCCCCCCCAACACACTAAATGGTTTGAAAACCCTTGGTCGCCCTTAACCTTTTTTAGCCCTTCTGCCAAAAGGGTTTTTAACAGGGTGTGGTCATGTTACAGTTTGTTGGAGCCACAAGTGAGAGCTGGGTGAATGAGGTAGATGCCAAGGGTGGAAAATAGTCCTGAAAATGGTTCAGCAAGCTCTCCCATTAGAAATGCTAGTCTTTCCTGAACATACCATACACCCCCGAGGACCAAATAATATCACATTGAAGGCATACAGCTTTATAAATGCAAATGATTTCTATTTGTAATCCTACAGCTTGTTCATTCTATTGTTTCTGTGATCATTACCAGTTACTAGATTAATGTGGTTAGTTTCTGAGAAAAATACAGTAGAGAAGTGTTACTGTTGGATGATCAAACAGAGGTCTCATGGAACAGACTTTATAGTTTGCCATATTTTGAATTCTTTCATCTACCTCAACTCTAATAAAAATATTGTTTGAGGCCAACAAATATTTCTTTATATTACATTAAAATTAGATATTATGATGACTTGAGCTTGCCAAAGAAGTACAGACAGATATGATAGAGATGCTAGAGATAGATAAAAAGATAGTTTTTCAGTTGTTTCAGTCATGTCCAACCTTTGTAACTCCATTTGGGGTTTCCTTGGCAAATGTACTGGATTGGTTTGCTATTTCCTTCTTCTCATTTTATAGATGAGGAAAATGAGGCAAAGGGGATTAATTGACTTGTCCATGGTTACACAGGTATTAAATATCTGAGGTCTGATTTGAACTCAGGAATATTTCATCCTGACTCCTGGACCAATACTCTATCTATTATCCCACCTAACTCCCCCAGAGATGGAAAAATAGAACATTTATTAAATAAATTCTGTGTGACAGGTACTCTGTTACTTTCAGAAGTATCTTTGCCATAATCACACACATTTCATAAGAAAAATAGTAAAAAGCCTAACTAATTATTCATTAGTTGTCTTCTAAATTGTCTACTTGTCTATGAAATTGAAAGGAAGCATGATGTAATGCCTTATAAGTAGGGAAATGAAAGTTTAAGTCCTGCTTCTGATACATCATAATGTTGTGACCACATGCAAGTTAACTTCTTAAGCTCCCAGACAACTGCTTGAGTCTATAATTTACAAAGGAGTTGTAGATCTGCAGTGATTGGAGGAATTTCCCCACCAGGGAAATTTCCCCAATGTAAGGAGTCCCTTACATTTAGGAAATCCAGACAAAAGCAAAAGCAGTTGCTTTTATAGACCCCTTACTTTGCATTTACAATCTACAATTTCCTACTATTAGCACATGAAGTAGTTAAAATGCTTTAGTCATCAACATAATGCCCCAGTACTTCAATGGTTCCATAAGCCATAATCTCTCATTTATGTGAATACTTCTTCCATCAGGGTAGATCATTTTTCCATGTCATCTCATCCTATATGATAAATGCTTTTGATCTCCTGTAGGTCCTCCATGATATTTGACAGGCCTTTCTTTAGGTATTTTTTTTTTAATTTTGAGTTCCAAAGCAGTGTTTGGGAATGCCTTTTGTTATCTCTGGCTCTTCCTTCAGGACAAGACCAGTCCATCTCTTTTTTCAATTATACATCTCCTAGATGAAACACATCAGAGACTTCTAATACAGACTATGCATCTTTCCAGTGGTCTTTTGACTCTTCAGAATTTGTGGAATTCTAGTATTCACAACTATATAACATCATTGGGAGAAAGCCCAAGTTTTCCATTATCTTCACTTATGAATCTGGGAAAAATTAGACCTATTTCCTCACTTCTTACTCTTCCAATATCAGCAATACATTTCAATGATGCTTTTAATTCATTAGATTTATTCAAAACAATGTATTTTTGTGTCAAGGAATAATTTATCATCATTTTAAGCACTTTGGAGGAAGAGCAAGAGGGTTAGCATCATTGGAATTCAAAGTATGTGAAAAGGAGTGAAACGTAAAATAATTGCAAAGGTAGAGTAGAAAATAGAGAAGTAATGAAGGACTTTGTTTTAATATTTCTTATTGCCTCATAGGTTCATTGGCTTCTATTTGGTCCATTTGAATTTTCAGTGAGTTTGTTGACTGAGTAAAATTTTGTGTACTTTTTATGTCAAGCTATTAATTCTTTTTCCAGTCTTTCTTCCATAACTCTCATTTATTTTCCATTTTCCCCCCTTAAAGTCAATCATTCCATTAACTTTAAATAATGTTTCTTGAAAATGTTTTAGCTCTTACTACATGTCTTCTGGGAATTCTCACTGAGTTCGTATTCAAACTATTTTTTTTCCTGAGGAAGTGTTTGTAGATATTTTATGTCTTCAGCATCCCTACCTCCATAGTAGCTCATTTTGGTGGGGTCATTTTTTGTTTGCCCATTCTTCTAACCTACTTTCTGACTAGGGACTTGATGTTAGCTGTAGCATCTGAAGCACTTCTGGAAGGAATTACTGGACTGGTCCTTTTATTTCTTTCTTTCTTTAGATAAAAGGGATATACCTTATCACCATGCCCATACCTGGAGCCTTTATATTTTAGTAGATCCTGCATAAGTTGACATCCTTTATATATATATATATATATATATATATATATATATATATATATATATATATATATATATAAACTTGAAGTCACTTCCATGAGTTATCAGAGTAGAACTTTATTAGAATGTGTTTTCTAACTCTAATATTGTACACATTCCACTGTATTGATTCAACTTAAAATATTTCTATTTGCCATGGAATGGAAATAAATTGATAGAAAAGAACAGAAGAGAAGGGAAGGGGAAGGAAGGGAGGAAAAAGAAGATAAGGGAAGGAAAGAACTATCTGAAAAAGTGTTTCTTTTTAAGAAAATTGGTTTGGGAAGTATTTTAAGGGTCAGGATACATTAAAAAATCCTCCCCCAAAATGTTTCCTTAGTATGAAGCTCTAAGCTCCAAGAAATACAATTCAAAATCTACTATATTTTTTTAAAAGCAACAAAACAAACTGACAAAAATCCCTAGGTCACCTATTAGAATGGTATTTTCTCTTTCTATTTCCTATCTGTAGAGTTGTGCTTTTATTATTTCCCAATAAATGGCATACTGTCTTCATTCTCTCTCCACTCATTTTTCAGATATTAACATTTCTATGAGTACACTGAGTGCACATTAATGGATCACAAAGTTTAAGAGTTGGAAATATTTCAGGAATTATCTAGGCCAACTCATATGCTAAAGGAGAACTGGATTTAGAGTTAGAGGTTTGGGTTCAAATCCTGTCTCTGCTTACCTTGTGCCATCTTTTACAAGTCACTTTGCCCTTTTAGGCTGCAATTTTTCTTCTCTTTCAAATGGGGAGGTTGGACCAAATGATCCTTAAGGTTTCACCCGGCTTTAATATTCTATTAAAAGATGTCTTTCAGCTCTGACATTCTATGATTCTGTGAAACTCCAAAGAATAAATTGCCTCCCTCTGTTATTAACAATTTCCAGAAGAAGGCATTCTTGGGAACATGCTGCAGTATCTCTCAAACCTCAGCCAAATAATTGCCTGGTGTCCTTTGAACATTTCATCAAACCCCCTTTCTTATTGTATACATTCTTTTCCTTTCCGGAAGTCTGCCTCTCTTTCAGGCTTCTGACAAGGAGATTTTGTACTCATGTATAGCCTCTGTGAAGCACTCTAAGCCACTTTTATGCTGGCTTTAAAATTTGGCCTCATTTAAAAAAAGGAAAAAAATAAGCTATAATTGGGTGACTTACACCAAGGCTTAAACATTCCTAATTACAATCCAACACTTATTCTGCCATCCAGACTGCCCCCTCATCCAGGGAGCAAATCGATTTCCCCTGGGTGGCCTCTACAGAGCTCCTTCTAACTCTCTGCTGAAGCTTTTTAGGATATTCTCCACATTCCTTTCAAGTGATGTCAGTTTATGGGAGCACTTTAGTTCTTTTAGATGTCTTTCCAAAATTCATGAATTTACACCCGTGACCTTACCCACATGACTGGACACTTGGAATTTGCAAAAAGCTTCCTGCCAATTAATACCAACTGTTCTGTGAGATTTCATATAAATACTATGGTAACTATTGATGTGTTAAAAAAAAAAAGATGCCAGAAATCTTTTTCAGTCCTTAAAGCTTTATAAATAATCCTCTTCCATGACCTTTTACTCAGGGTCACTTTTTGTAAACCTCAAACACGTTTCAAAACTGATGATTTTGTTTTAAATTCAAATATTAAAACTGTCCAAGGTCTAAAGGTTTACATTCATTATAAGGTATAGAATGCACATTTCCCTCTCATTCTCCCCCCAACTGGTTTATTAATTAGTCTATTTCATTCCTAAGAATTCAAATTGTCACTCATTTCTGTCAGAATTGAACATTGCTTACTAAACATTTCAGGCAAAGGGTTTGCATGTATCTAGAAAGTGCTGTCTATATCAAGGAAAGTACAATGTTCTGGTTCAAAAGCTCAGGACTTGAGAATCCATATCAGCTGTCATTCTGAAGACATAGAGAATGAGACTATGTTACACCTCACCAATTGTAAGTACAATTCCATAATTAAATAATTGAGGGGAGGATGTAGCATTAATATTAAAATTATACTTTTTCAGGACCAGTATTTGTAATTCAAATAACATACCTCTTAGGCTGCTTGATCCTGTGACCAAGTGATCTGGAACTTTTCTAAAAATCAAATTTTAATTTCAAATAATAAATTAAGTGGTGACTAAAGGTTTTGCCTAATTAGTATATGACCAAACATATTGGTTAAGAGACTAGCAAAATAAGATTAAGGGGTAGGTTATCTATTTACATCAGGGCAATTAAATCACTTACATAACAATAACATTTTATTTCTCTAAAACACAATTACTATGAGTTGGAGAAAGACATATTCATTTTAATATATAATTTTTAAAATAAAAGCACTCCTTGTCAGGCTGCCAATTATCTTTTGTAGCACTTATCTTTGTCAGCCTGGTGTAGTTGATTGAGAGCTTGTTTTGAAGCCAGTAAGACATCAGTTCAAGGGAAGAGCCAAGATGGCAGAGTACAGGCAGCAGCTCTGCTGAACTCTCCCAACATTCTCCTCCAAATAACTTTAAAATTGTCTCTTAAATCAAATTTTGGAGCAGTAGATTAAAGAAAAGGTCAGTGTGAAACATTTTTCTAGCCTAAGACAACTTAGGAGGTCAGCTGGAAGAGGTTTATAAGATGTGGGGGGGAAGGGAAGGGAAAGGAGCCAGCCTGGAGCAGGGCAGGAGCACCAACAGCGGGCCTGGGAGGCAGTAATGATGATGATAGCAATGTGGGGAGACAGCAAGGGGGAGGAAGTCACTCAACTGGTCAGGCAGAGGATACAGGATACCCTTTGCTGGAAATGGGTGTAACTGGCACTGATTGACAATTGTTGCCCATACACAGTTCTGGGTCACAGTTACAAGGCAGAGAGGAACTGTGTTTCTGACTGCAGGGAAAGGAGAACTCTTCCTAGGTAAATACCAGGAGAGAAGTGACCACACCTTTCCCCAGACTTTACTATCATGGAAACATTAAAAAATTATAGACCCTCACAACTAGCTTTGACAACATCAACATAAAATAGCCTAAAGTATCTTTCTAGGTGAGCAAAGCAGAATATCAATGTGAAGTTCAGAGTCAAAAAATAGTCTGGAAAAATGAGCAAATAACAAAAAATAGAATTTGTCCATAAAAAGCAATTACAATGGCAGGGAAGACCAAGACTTAAACTCAGAAGACAGCAGTGTGAAAATAGCTATGAACAAAGCCTTAAAATAAAACTGCTAATGGAACCCAAGACCAATAAGAATTCCTTCATGATTTGAAGAAAGAGACAAGAGTAGTAGAGGAAAAAAATAGGAAAAAGGAAATGAGAGGCAAAATGATTAATGTGGAAACGTTTTACATGATTGCAAATGTATAACATATCAGATTGCTTACCATCTGGGAGGGAGGGATGGATAGAATTTGGAACTAAAAACAAAACAAAGCAATGAATGTTAAAACTATTTTTACATAATTGGGGAAAATAAATGTTATTAAAAATAATAATATTAAAGAAAAGAGAAGATGGTGGAGGAAGCAGCAAATTCCCATAACTCACCCATATTTACCTACAAACCACCATAAGAATAGCTTCCCAGAACAAATCTTGGAATAATATAACCAGAAAAAAGATGGGGTGAAACAATCTTTTAGCCCAAGAAACTTGGGAGATTAGCTAGAAAGATTTGTCTCATTCAGATAAAGGGAGAACATAGTTCATTATAGGAGGCATCCCAGCAAGCCAGCACTAAGCTCCACCTCAGCAAATCAATGGGAAATACTTAACCCCAGTGTGATGGAGCAGGCAAATGCCAATAACCATAACCCCCACATGTTTCAGCATAGCCAGGGGAACTGACAGATTCCAGTTCTAAGAACCACCACATGTTTCAGCACAGCACTGTATAAAGAGGCAGCCACCATTAGACAGCCTGCGATGTGCTTCAATATAGCCCTGGGGAAATGCAGAAAACCCCCATGGGCCTCAGTACACACCAAACACCAGGACAAGAGCCCAAGCTCAACACCAGATACGTTGCCAGACCACTGCAACCTATAGCAGCAGCAACCACTCCCACAACACCCCTTCAGCATACTACCAGACATGAGAGTGCCTTGTGGGTCACAGGGCAACATCAGTGCTGCCCCAGGTAAAGAGCCAGGGCCTACAGACCCTGAAACAAGAAGCCTAAGACAGTGGTCTTTCCATCCATGGAGCAGAGCTCAAATTTAAAAGAAAGGAAAAGACAAATAAATGAACAAAAGAAACAACAAATAATCTGACTATAGAAAGTATTAGGGTGACAGGGAAGACCAAGACACAAACTCAGAAGAGGACAACAATTTCAAAACACCTATGGGCAAATCCCCCCCCCCCCCAAATGGGAAGTGTTCTCAAGTCCAGAAAGAATTCATGGAAGAGCTCAAAAAAGAGATTGAAAATCATATAAGAGAGATGGAAGACAAATGGGGAAATGAAATGAGAGTGATTCAAGAGAATTATGGAAAAAGAATTAACTGCTTAGAAAATAGAAAACTGCTTAAAAAGTGAAATTGGCCAAATGGAAAACGAAGTGCAAAAACTAACTGAGGAAAACAGCTCCTTAAAAGTTAGAATTGGGCAAGTGGAAGCTAATCACTCTATGAGACATAAAGAATTAATCAAGGGGCGGCTAGGTGGCGCAGTGAGTAAGAGTGCCTGCCTCGGAGTTGGGATGACCCGAGATCGAATCCGGCCTCAGAAAATGAGCACCCACACATAAATAATGACTAGCCATGTAACCTTGAGCAAGTTACTTAACCCCAATTGCTTTAAAAAAAAAAAGAATTAATCAAACAAACTCAACAGAATATACTAATAGAAGAAAATGTAATATATCACCTGGAAAAACAACTGACCTGGAAAATAGATCCCAGGAGAGATAATGTCAGAATTACTGGACTACCAAAAAGCTATAATTAAAAGAAAGGGTTGGACAGTATATTTCAAGATATTATCAAATAAAACTGCCCTTATATCTTGAAAATAGACAGCAAAAATAAGCATTGAAAGAATCCATTGATCACCTCAGGAAAGAGATCCCAAAATAAAAATTCTAAGGAGCATTATAGCCAAAATTCAAAACCATCAGATCAAGTAAAATAATATTTCAAATGACAAGAAAGAACAAATTCAGATATCAGGGAACCACAATGAGGATTACACAGGACTTGGCATCTGCAATATTAAAAGATCTGAGGTCAGGGGACATGGTATTTTTGAAGGAAAAAGATCTAGGACTACAACCAAAAATCACCTACCTGGCAAAATTAAGCATAATACTCCAAGGGAAAAATGGTCACTCAATGAAGTAGAAGGATTTCAAGCTGTCATAAGGAAAAGACCAGAACTAAAGGGGTAAAAATGATCTCTAATATGAAGACTCAAGAGAAACCTAAAAAGAGAAAAGAAAACATTAGATATTCAATGGAGCTGAACTGTAGATCCCTACATGGTAAGATGATACTTGTATTTCTTAAAAATTGTACCACCAATAGTACAGCTATACAGAATATAAATAGATAGAGGTATGAGTATAAGGTGAATTGAAGGGAATAACATTAAGAAAATTATTACAGGATTAGAAAGGGAATATACTGGATGCATAAGGAAAGGATAGGTAGAATTGGGTAGATTATTTCACATGAAGAGTCATGAAAACCTATTATAGTAGAGGTAAATATAGGAGGGTGGGCAATAGGCATCCCTTGAACCTTACTCCCATCAGTATTGGCTCAAAGCAAGAATAATTTACACAATCCGTTGAATATAAAAAATCTACTTTATGTGACAGGAAAGTAGAAGGGAAGGAGATCAAATAAAAGGGAGGCAGGACTGACAGAAGAAAGGACAAAGTGCTAGAGAGGAAAAATCACTGTTGAGGGAAACTGTGAAAGGAGAGAGAAAACAAACAGAAGGAAAACTAGGATGGAGGGAAATATACAATTAGTCATCATAACTGTGAATGCGAATGGGATGAACTCCTTCATAAAATACAAGTGGAAAGCAGAGTGGATCAAATGCTAGAATCTTACAATATCTTGTGTGAGATTCGTAACAAACCTAGGAGGCAGGTGCACTTATTATCCCCATTTCACAGATAAGGAAACTAAGACAGAAGTTAAGTAAGTTTCCGGGGTGTCACAACTATTAAGAATCTCAGGCTGGATTTGAACACACATCTTCATTTTCCTTACTCTAATGCAAGTGTTCTATCCACCGAGCCACTTAGTGTTCTCTAAGAAGAGAAAGTGACTACCTCTCCTCTTAAGTTCTACCTTCAATTTCAAAGCTGACACTAAGGAAAACAGTAGAACTGAACTGACCTTTTATTGTTTCATATGGGTAAACCTTGTTTCCTCAAATTTTTTTCAGATACTTTTGAGGAAGGAAGCTATATCCCTCATGATGCCAATGCAATGAAAATAGTAGATTCCAAATAGGTACTAAAATACTTCAGGTAGGTGATATGACTTTAAAATTTAATAGATGGTCTTAATGAATTGGTGGGACTAAAATATTCATTACCATGGGGTGGCTAGGTGGCACAGTGAATAGAGCACTGGCCCTGGAGTCAGGAGGACATGAGTTCAAATCTGGCCTCAGACACTTAACACACACACACACACACACACACACACACACACACACACACACACACACACAAACTAGCCGTGTGACCTTGGGCAAGTCACTTAACACCAACTGCCTTCAAAAAGCAAAAAAAAAAAAACATACAAAAATATATAAAATTTTCATTACCCCAAGGGAAACCTGCTGATGAACTTCCCTACATTCATTCTGAGGGTTGTGTTTTTAGATGATGGAGACAGTCCTTCCTAAGCCTATTACTGAGACATTTCTACTTTAGCAACAAGTCGCCAAAGACTGTCCAAATTTCTAAAACCTAACGATAACTGCATGCTATGAAGTGATATAAAAATATGGTATTAATTGTAACAAAGAATCACAGAATTAGAGAATTTAGTGGCCATCTCATCCCCTATCCTATCCCATATACACACCATACACCAGGCCTTTCTGGAATAGCTCCAGTGAGGAAGCAACAACTTCTGAAGTAACCCATTCAACTTTTAGAATAACCTTAAGTATTTATAAGTTTTTTTTTTCTCTTTACATTCAGTTCAAATTTACCACTTTGTACCCATTTATCTAACCATTCAACCTTATTCTGCCCTTTGGGACAAAACCTAACAAGTCTAATCCCATGTATAAATGACAACCTTTCAGATACTTGAAGGCAGCTCTCAGTTCCTGCTTCCTTCCCACCCCCTTTCCCCAGTCTTCTATTATTAATTAGCTCTTTAAATCAAATCCATAGCCCATGCACACAAGACTCTGAACTAGCCTGGTTTTTTCTCCTTTGGACATGCCAGAGGGGGAAAAAAACAAAAATGTTAGTTAATTTATTTTAATCCATAAGAGATACTTTGAATGCCTCCTTGTGTGCTGAGGCTGCCCTTTTAAAGTGGTTTTTATTTAATGCTCATCTTTTTGTTATTGTTTTTAATTTTCTTTCATCTCCAGTATCCCTTTTATTAAGTGATTGCTCTTCCTTCCATTTCCATATTTAGAAACATGAACTAGAGAGGTAAGTTGGATGTCAATTTAATAATGCTTGGGTTGTAATAGGCTTCAAGAGTTTTTCACTATGCACACACCCTCCCTGAAGGACTGAAGTACAAAATGTAATTATCAGCTACTAGGGAAATCACTGCTATAAACTCTACAGCCTTCAAAGTTAGTTCTACGCTGATAAACTAATAGAGCAGCTCAATTTATGCCAGCAGAGAGTCAGATGTAGTGAACTAATTTGGAAGTCTATCAAATAAATAAGACATAAAGAGGTGATCTCAAAAGAGGCAATTGAAAAAGACAGTGCGCATTGTTCTAAAATTCTATCATCAAATGAAAGCTTTTCAGTGTATAGCTTTAAAATATATGACAAATCCTATATTTTTCTAAAATAAATATTTTGTATGTTGAAAAATACACCAGTTGATTGTTTGAAGGGAAGGGCCTTTTAAAAAATTTACAAAATAGCAGTGTAAGTACAGGCCATTTCTCCCCACCAGATTGTAACCTCTTAAGAGCAGGGACCATCTCTTTTTTTTTTCTCCCATCTCTCCATCTCCTGCCTCTGAATGAAAGAAAAAATAACACGGTGCCATGTAAAGCTCTTGGATCTGAAACTAAAATTCAAATCCCAGCTCTGTCAAGTATTTGTTGTGCTACCTTACACATGTCACTTAAACTCTTTGAAAGACAGTTTCCTCATCTAGAAAATGCAAGGGTTGGATAAGATGACCTCTGAGGTTCCTTCTAGGTCTCAACCTTTCATCTCAAGCCGTGATTTATATCATATGCCTATTTCCAAGGAATAACTCTTTACACTGAAAACTATATTCTATCCAGTATTATGAGCTGGCTCTGACACTCGCCTGCCCAAATAAATGTTCATTTAATTGAAGGCTCATTTAAATATAGACTAGAATATTTAAATGAGAATGGATTAAATCATTTAGTTGTATACCCTCATTTTATAGACGATAAAAATGAGTCTGAGAGACAAATGATTTTCCACTTGCAAGCATCTGAGCCAGGACCTGAACTCTGATCTTCTCACCTTATAAACCATGTGTCCTTTCTACTACAACAAACCTCTTGCCTTTGTCAATTACATAAAATGATAGCACAAGAACCTCAGCAAACACACAAAATGCAAAAGACAGAAGGAAGGAAACAAGGATTTATTAAGCACTTACTAAGTGATAGACACCAAGCTAAGCAGTTTATTAGCATTATCTCATTTGATGTTCACAATAGTTGTGGGAAGTAAGGGTTATTATTATTTCTTATTTTATGGGTGCTATTTTGCAGTTAAGGAAACTGAGGGAAACAGAGGGCAAATGACTATCTCACAGTCATACAGCTAAGTGTCTGAAGCTGGATTTTAGCTTGGTTCTTTCTGATGCTAGGGCTAAATTGCCTTGTTGCCTAGCCATAAAGTACATGTATAGTACACAAAGATGTATTGTGTCAAGGGTTTTAATGATTTGTTCATATGTGTATGCCTATAAAACTCAGCAAAATATATATTTTCTATATTTTTAACCTTAAATATAAACAGGTAATAATAAATGATGTCAAGATAAACAGCTCATTAATCTTGAGCATTCAATTCATCAACAGTAATAAGAACAACAACAAATATCAAGGCCCTGCTAGGTTCTTAGCATTCTACATAAGTTTAAATATATGAACAAGTTATGGGGGGTGGGAAGAAGTGACTATTTTGAATATTTTAAGGGAACAATACCAACTTTACAAAGTTATGTTGAAGGAAAGCACTTCATAAACCTCAAAGTGCCAAAGGACTGTGAGTTATTATCAAAGTCATGCCTAAATTATTCCATTTAGGTTGACCTATATTAGAATTCTATACCTACATGTACCTATGTATATATGCAGATATGTGCACATGTGTATACACATAAATACACACTTGTATATAGTTTCATTGATTCATTTTGTTTTTTTCATGTGTTCATTTTCAAATCTATACCTTTCTACATTTTTTCTAGCATTGAGCCTTCCTTTGTAATAAAATTGCTATACTCCTCTCCCCTTTTTTCCCCAACCTCTTCAATAAATCCAATGAATATATCCACAACTTTTGGCAGTGTATGTGACATTGTAAATCTATAGCTCCACACCTCTTCAATGGAAAGATGAATGAATTTTCTCATGCCTTCTCTGGAGCACAGTTTGTTTATTGGATCCCACTTACATCCATATGCATATACTTATCTATCTACCTACCTATGTATCTATTCTGATGTTATATTTTTCATTAGTCTAGTTAGATTTTTTCCCAATATTTCTATAGCATTTGGTTCTTGAAAGTAAAGTTGAAAGAGTTAGTGATACCCAACTTCATCAAAAGGTTTTTAAATATATAATTGAAAGATATTTTTGGAAGTCTCTTGCAAATTATCCTAAATGAGGAACAATAGAGAAGGAGATATTTAGCACAGTTAAAAATTGTAAGCCCAGTCACCCACTTCTATGTCTAATCAATAATTAAGGTACTGCTGATTTTATTTACTATTCTTAACGACCCCTAGTTATTCAGTTATATCAATGGCTTAATCATATTATCATTCAGCCAGTTTGGTCATAAATTCCTTTGTAGGATCTTTTACAGTTTAGAAGGGGCTAATTTTCCAGTTTTTTAAAAAAAATTTTAAGATCTGAAGGATTCAAGATTATGTCTAACAAACCCTCATGTATAAATCCAGGATTGACTTGCTGTCTAAAATGCACATAGTAAAATATACATTATCCATTACAGAAAAATTGCCTGGCGATCATGACTGCTAATTGTTAGTCATAAATGACCATCTCTCAGCATTTCCAAAGGTTGATAATTTACTCTTGATTCCTATAAGAAAAAAAAGGGGAATTTCAATGATATGTGTATATGTGTGCATGTTCCCAATCTGCCTGCAATCATGCTATGGAAATACTGTTGGCTTCTATCTATTATTGTAGGTTAAGAGTTGAATGCCCATACTAAAATTAGAGAAGACTTCTATAGGAACACATTCACTTCTGGTATTTTGTAATCATAAGCAAACAATAATTTTTTCCCCTTAAATACGCTAGATTTTCTTTGAATGGTTTGGTAAGGTTATTGGATGCAATGATCTCTGAGGTCCCTTCAAGGGATAATATCCTATAATTCTATGCTATTCACTCTTTATAATAATGAAACACAGCACAGATATTTGAAAGTGAGCTGTGCCTTTTTCATAACACTCAGCAATGATTTTTGTGCTTTTTAACACAGCTCTCTGGAATGAGGACATCATTCCCACCACGTCTTAGTGAAACAGGAATTTTTCTTTTTATACCAATGGGGGACCAGACAATTTGTTTTTAGACAATTTTCCTATAGATAAATGAGGGAGTAAGCATCTGGATTTGAGTTTTCAGAGCCTTGGCTCTCAGTTTGTACCTATAAATAAGAAATCACTTGTATTCTTTTGCTCTTTAAATATTCTACTATGGAAAAGGTAGGGGAGGACTTACACACATGACACACACATGTATATATATACACACACACATATATACATTTATGCACATATACACACATGCATATATAACTATGTATCATTTATGGAATCCATGTTAATTCTTATATATATATGTGTGTGTGTGTGTATGAACATATACTTATAATATATATATATGCTCTAATGTGTTTATATTCCTTAGCAATGACAGAATATAATTTGATGTATGTATATATGTGTGTGTATGCAAACATGTGTACATATATATGTTCCTTTAAGTATATGCATTAATATATAACACACATACATTCTTTTGTGGTGAGAGAATTGATGAGTTATATTTGTATATATGTGTTTGTTTGCATTACTTTCATATATATGTATGCATGTGCATATAGTTTGATATTTATTTTCAATGACAGAATATTTGCATGTATGTGTACATATGTGTGGGTGTATTTTGTTCCTTTCTATTATATATACATGTATGCTTATATTTTGTGTATATCATCTATCTATCTATCTATCTATCTATCTATCTATCTATCTACCTGTCTATCTATCTCTCTATCTATTTTCCCCTGTGCATTGCCTCTGACTCATTGGGAATAGCACAAAGACTGATTATGAAATGTTCTTGCTTTTTAAAAGTTAAAAGAGATGCTAGTATCTTAAATTTTAGTTCATAATAAATTGAATGATATTATTTCTCCAACAATAAAACATAGATTGTTGTTTTTAAGAAATAATTATTCCCTGAAAATTAAGACATTTTAAGAAGATAAACTATCAAAACATGAAATTAATCATAAAAATCAGTAATAGAATAGAGCCTGTAAGTGCCTGTAGCCCCTTCAAGTTCCTCCCCTGTCTCTTTTATAACCTCAAGTTTGGGAAAGCTGGGTATGTATACATGTCCCTGGGAATAAGAGAGGATAGAAGAGCAGGCTCCTAAACATGGCAGGTAGTATTCAGGTCATAATATTTAAAACTAGAAGGGACATTATAGTGTATTTTTGCAGCTGAGAATACTGAGGGAGTCACAGAAAGAAGTGAGTTGCCCAAGGACACATAACTAGTCATTGACAGAGTAAGGATTAAAAACCAGATGAAGAATTATTATAGGATTACAGATTTAGAAGGACCTTAATTTGGAAGGGATCTATCAAATCATTTAAGTCAAATTCCCTCAATTTACAACTGAGCAAATTGAAGCTTATGAGGTTAAATTATTTGACCAAAGTCAAGTGCCTGAGGTGAGATGCAAAGCCAAGGTTTTTTCACTCCAAGTTCAATGCTCCATACCAGGCTATCTCTTCCCACTATATTGTGTTGTCTTCCTGATCAACTGAGTTCAAATTTAATCATTCATTTGATAATTAATTGAGTGCTTATTTTGTACAAGATACTATTCTGATAATTAGGTCAAATTCCAAAGGTTTAAACTTTGGGAGTTATTATTTTGGGGTATTAATGCAAAAGTATTTTAAAACTCAAATCTAGTTAGATGCTGCAGTTTCACTGTGGACACCCTTTGTTTTGTACAAGGTTTCAGTCTGAACTGAACTGTAATTTGACTTCCATCAAATTTAGTCAATTATTTCTCCTGCCTATCTGTCAGCCTATCTCCTTTCCTTTCTAAAAACCCCTGGGCAGACTGAATCAATGGAAGGCTTTCACCAGTACCCATTGATGGGCTAGGCCTCTCAAGATGATGTCACCATATAACCTTCTAATGTACAAAGCAGTAATTCCTTCCATACCTGTCTCCCCTGTACTCATCAAACACTTGGAGTGGGGGATATGCAGGGTGGGTGTGAGAGTGAGATGGAAAGCATTATTGCATGCATCAAGTTAGTTTGTTTATAAGATTGTTACCTCTGGCTTTGGCCCCCACTAGAAGATCTAGCTCAGATAACCAAATCCCCCTGGGAAGGTATAGTATTGGAGGCCTAGAATGGGGTTAGATACATAATAGGTATGATAATTCAATTCAAAAACAAGCATTTATCAAGTTCCTATTGTGTGTCAGAAATTGTGATAGGCCCTGGGGATAAAATGTCAAAAAATGAAAGAATAACAATCCTCAAGGATCTTATAATTGCATGGGGGTGGATAAGACCTATAGAGAGGTGTATAAAAGATAGATAAAGAAAGGAAGTAAGACCATAATTCCTAGGGAGAAAAAGCACTAACAACAGTTTTCATTGGGAAAGCGCTTCTTTATCTGGAAGCAAGGAATTAAAAATTATAGATTTAAACCTGGAAGGGACCTCAGGATTCATTGACTACAACACTCCCCCCCCACCTTTTTTTACACATGAGGAAACTGATGTCCAAGAGACAAATCAGTGATTTGCTCAGGGTCACACAATTAGTATCTAATGAGAAATTAAAACTTCACCCCCAGTTTAAAACAGGACTCCCTCAACCATCATCTTCCAAAATACTTAGCAGCCACCATTTCTTTTGATTCTCATATTCACCAAGAGAGGTGGGCAGGGGATTTATTATCCTGATTCAGAGAAATTCAATGAGGCCTCACAGCAAAGACTCAAACTCAGCCAATCAAAGATAGGCAGAGTTGGAAAGGATCTTAAGAGAGCATTAATTAGCCATTTCATTTTATAGGCTGGGAAAATGAATCCAAGAAGTTACTCTAGAATATATAGAGCAGTGATGGGGAACCAGTGGCCTAGAGATCAAATGTGGCCCTCAAAATCCTCAAGTGTAGTCATATTTTGATTCACTCAAAGGGCCTCTCTTGAGGACATACAGGGCCACAGGTTCTCCACCCCTGATAAAGTAAGCAGCAAGACTGAGATTTAAATCTATGTTGGGGAAGCTAGGTGGGCAGTGAATAGAGCACCAGCCCTGGAGTCAGGAGGAAATGAGTTCAAATGACACAAGACACACTTATTAGTTGTGTGACCTTGGGCAAGTCACTTAATCCCAATTGCCTTGCCTTCCCCCCACCCCCGCCCCCTGCTAAAAACAAATCTAGGTCCTATAAATTCAAATTCTGTGCTTCCTCTATCATACATTGCCTTCCTTCCTACACATTCTCTGTATTACATGTTATTGTCTCTCTAAACATACTTAGATGCAAGCAATTTGTACCAAAAGGTCTTGTCATTTTCCTTCCAGCTTAACAGTACCTCCTTCTAGGCAGACACCTTTCCTGGCGTATTTCTGGAACCTTGCCATTATTAAGCCATATGATCAATTCTAATTACAGGATTGCAAAATATTTTACACTCCTTTTTGATGTTTGAGATATCCTTGTCAAATAATATACAGGTATACTGCTCTGTGAATAAGTTCAACTATTCTCAGAAAAATGTGAACTGAACCACATGATTTAATTTTTACCTCAGGTTTTGCTGGGTTTAAGAGATTTGCAAGACAGAAAATCAGGAGATAATAAAGAAAGAGGTAGCCAAGGAGAGGGATAGCAATTAGGTAGTTCCATTCCTGATTACTGGATGCATATGGACAGGAAGAAAAATGAATTCTTCAGATTAAGAACCTGGGTCAAGTGAGGTAGAAAAAGAAACAAGGTCCATGATTGGGACCAAGAGGTAGAATTAGAGTGTCAAGGGGTATGAAAAATAGCCTAATAAGAAAAAAAATGACCAAAATCTAGCTGAGTTTAAGATAAAATTCACTCTTTTAAGTGTGATGTAAAATATTCCAGGACTATACGGGGGAAAGTTCAAATCAGCTACAGTTGCAGCTACCATATGGCTGATTGTTAAATTTCCAATGGGAGCATTTATGCTTCAGGAATCAGCAAATGCTATAAATCAGGTTTGGATTTATTGTTTTGCTGATTGTCTAAATTTAAGAAAGTGATGGAAAAATATTCATAATGCAGATTTCTAAATTTATTTTTTCTATGATCAGTTTCTTCATTTGCAAAATAGGAATACTAATATTTTACCAGCTATTTTATATGGGTTTTGCAAAGATAAAATAAGAATGATCCAAAGTGCTTTTGAATTTCAAAGCTTTTAGGAATCATGAAAAATTATTGTCATTAATATTAGTATTAGTATTTCAATAAACATATATTAAGCACCTGCTATTTGTCAGACATTGGGCTATATGCTGGGGATTCAAAAAGCTGCACAAGACAGTCTCTAGCCTTGAGGAGCTCACAATTTAATGAAGGAGACAAACAGCAAGCAAATATTTACAAACACACCATATACAAGATAAATAAGAAGTAATTAGAAGTGAGAGGGCACTAGAATTTAAAAGGGTGAGGAAGAGCATCCTATAAAAGAAGAAATTTTATTTGGGACTCAAAGGAAGCCAGAAAAGGCAGTAGGCAGAGATGAGAAGCTAGAACATTCCAGGCCAGGGAACCATCAGTGAAAATGCCTGGTGTTGAGAGATGTAGTATCTTGTTTGTGGAACATCAAGGAGGCCAGTGTCACTGAATTACAGGGTATGTGGCAGGGAAGAAGGTGTAAGAATGCTGAAAAGGTAGAAGGGGGTTATGTTTATGAAGTATTATTGTTAATGGCTGACAGACTATACATGATGCCAGTCTAAAAGCTAGACTCTAGGAATAGAGGCTCTTGATTGGTAAATTAATCAATTTTATTAAACTCCCAACTATACTAACTGCAGTAAGAGAAACAGTATATGAGACATGAGACCTATACCTTTGTCCTTAAGTAGTAATGTGACCTTGATTTGATGTTTTTGTGCCTCAGTTTTCCAATATTTAATAGCAGCATCATAATCTCTATGCAGATGATTCTGAAATCAATTTATTCATCTCTAACTTCTCTATTGACTACAGTTTCACACCTCCAACTGCCTATTAGACATCTTAAATTGGATGTCTTATAGACATTTTCAACTCAACATGTCCCAAATATATTCATTATCTTTTCCCAAAAAACTCTCCCCATTTCCAAATTTTCCTGTTGTCGATGATGATACACAGCCCTTCCAGTCCCAGAGGGTTGCAACCTAGGTTGCAACTGCTCTGTCTCTGTGTCTCTGTCTCTCTAGTTCTCTCTGTCATTGTCTCTCTTTCTTTCTCTCCCCCCCCTCCCTCTAACTCCTTTTCCCCCTCCATAGCCAATCTGTTGCAAAAAACCTGTTACTTTAACATTGGTAACATCTTTTCAATATACCCTCTTCTCTCCTCTGACATTGCAAGCTCTCATCACCTCACACCTGGACAACTGACAAGACCTGGTTGGTCTGCCTGCCCCAAGTTTTTCCACACTCCAAACTATCTGCCTATCCAAACTCAACTTTCCAATTGATCTTTCTAAAGTTCAGGTCTGACCATGTTACTATTCCATACTCAGTAAATTCCAATGGCTCCCCATCACCTTCAGGATTAAATTATAAAACCCTCTGTTTGGTGTTCAAAGGTTTCCATAACCTGCCTCCCATTCCACCTTTCGGATCGTTTTATATTTTATACCTTACCCCATACTCTGTGATCTGGTGATGCTGGCTTCCTTATTGTCCCTAACAAGACATTCCATCTCCTGTATCTAGGCATTTTCCCTGGCTCTCCCCCATGCCTGAAATTTTCTCTCTCCTCATCGCTGCCTCCTGGTTTCTCTGGCTTCCTTCAAGTCTTAGCTGAAATACCACCATCTATAGGAAGGTTTTCCCAGCCTTTCTTAATTCTAGCTTCTCCCTTTTGTTTATTATTTCAATTTATTCTGTTTAGAGCTTGTTTGTTTACTTATCCCCTTTCCCCCACCCCAAAACTCATCGGATTTTGAGCTCTGGGACTATATCTTGCCTTTCTTTGTATACCTATAATTTAGCACAGTGCTTGGTCCAGAGTAAGTATTTAATAAAAATGCTTACTCTTTGAAAGTAACTACATTATTTTTCTATATTTACTTATGCTGTTCAGTCATTTCAGTCAGATATGACTTCCTGTGACCTCATTTGGCATTTTTTTGGCAAAGATACTGTCATGGTTTGGTACTTCCTTTTCCAGATCACTTTACAAATGAGGAAACTGAGGCAAACAGGGTCAAGTAACTTGCCCAGGGTCACATAGCTAGTAAGTGTCTGAGGTTGGATTTGAACTCAGGAAGATGTGTCTTCCTGACTCCAGGCCCAGCACTCTATCCACTGCACCACTAAGCTGCCTTGTTATTATTATTATTATTTCCTTAAATGTGCACTCAAAACTGAATCTATCATTTTAGATATAGTTAATCCAGGCAGAGTAGAGCAAAATGCCCCCTTCCCTTTTTCGGGTCATTATGCCTTTAGTATTGCCTCAGTTTGACAGCTGTCTGGGACTGTCATATCACTTCACTGCCTCCTGCTGATTTTGCAGTTTACTGACACCAGCAACTCTTTTTCCCAATATTGTCTAAGCATACGTGCCCCATTATGTACTTAACCTGACTTTCCCTCTGAAGTGATACATTCAGGAATACTGTTTACATATTTTTAAAACTTCAAATTAAAAAATTAAAAGTTTTAATAGTTTATTAAAAATCAAATAAATTTCGAGAGAGAGAAAGAGAGAGAGAGAGGAGAAAGAGAGAGAGAGAGAGAGAGAGAGAGAGGTGAAATACCCAAAATAAAACGCAGAGAAAACCCTAAACAGGCAGCAAGCTTACTCTAGATTTCGAATCATCATGGAATATACTACATGAAATGATGATAGTTTCTTGATAGCTTTTATGTTTTGTTTTTAAAGTTGCTTCTGTTTACTTTCATCAACTGATTATTGCAAGAGTAGTGGTAATCACTGGTGAGTGGTTTACTAAAAATACATTTTGGTTGGGAAAAAGGGTAAATATATTAAATTTGTGTCAGCCTACATTATCTGTGCTATTGGGCTTCTGTGGGTGGATTTGCTTTTCAGAGATTTAAACCTCAGCCCAGCCGGCCAAAACAAACTGATTTGATAAAAGCAGGTCCAGCTTCTAATTTATGTGAACAGTTCTTCAAAAATGTTTATCTGAGCTCCTCCGATTTGCCCTTCAAGGAGAGCAATTTCCTCCTTAAAAGAATCCAGGCAATTGGCTTTGGAGACACCTCTTATCAAAATATTTCCCACAGGTATTTTGTGCAGCGGGGAGTTTTTCAAACAGTGGCGCCTGCTGCTGCCAGTAAGGTTCCCTTTGACTCCCCTTAGGCCAGAGTCCCATGAATCACAGTGTTCAGAGCCTTCTGAGGGAAGGAGGAGGAGAAAGCTTCTCAGGGAGCCAAGGGAGACTAGATCTCAGCAGTTGGGGAGTTGACTCATTCTGTCTTCCTCACAGGACTAAAAATAGGCCCTGTGGTTTTGTTTACTCAATCTCCTTTTCAGGTTTTCCCTGTAATTCTGCAAGCTGACTCCTGGAGAGTCAGAATATTGAAAGAGGGCAGTGTGCTCCCTTGTTTGGAGAGAGAACAGGGCGTGAGAGAGAGATACAGGAGGAGGGGGAGGTAGGCTGCTGGGATCAGATAATGTGTAACCGGAAACCTGCCTAGTGGATAATGGTAGAGGTAGCTGTTATCAACAGGTGGCAGCTACTGAAATGCTCCAGACAAATTAGAAGGGAAAGGCAAACATCTGACATCACCAAAATGTGGCTCTGTAAAAACGTAAAAGGTGTTCTGTTTAGACAGAAGACTGATCCATGAATAACAAAAATACTACTAATAAGAACTGGCACTTTTATTCCATTTCTAAGTCTATGGGGAGCTTTACATACCTTATCTCATTGAAACAATACTGGGAGGCCAATCCTTACATGTATTATTGTCATTCCTGTATTACAGATGTGGAAGCTGAGGCTCAGAGTTTTAGTTACTTTCCTGTGTCAGGTGGCATTTGGAAACAAATATTAAAAGATAGAGTAGACTTTTTAATTTTTTTAAAGCATTATGATTCAATGTGTATCATTGGGGGCAGCTGGTGAACCAGGGATCAATTCCTGTCTCTAGTGTTCACTGTCTTTGTGATCTTAGACAATTCACAACCACCAAGCTCAACTCTGATTCGTAAAATGAGAGGGTGAGACTACATAACCTCAGACTTTCCTGCTGTCTCTGTATCCATGTTCCTAATTCCATACCAGTATATAACAATACATATTTACTGTATATAACAATAAATCCATGGAGCAACAGATATTTACTGAGTTACTATGCTAGGGATTATGCAGGGTAAAATGTGAATACACTTTATAATGATAGAATTATTTCACATTTCCATAATACTTCATTATTTTCATTTTTTTTTCATTTTGCAGAAGATACTGAGGACCCAGAGTGGTTGAATGACTTGATAATGTCACATAGCTGGTAAGCGACAATACAGATGTGAACAGTTTTCATCTGACTCCATGTCCAGCACTCATCCCTATGCTTTGCTAAGACTTGTTCCTGTGATCTTGGGATAGTGACTCCTACTCTTTGAGTCTCTTTTTCTTCTCCTTAACTGAGTGCAATGAGGGGCTAAACTTAGATGAGCTCAAGGGTCTTTTCCAGCTCCAAGTATTACATGATTGTTAAAAAGACAGCACGTTTGTGTAAAACAGTATTAGGCAGCATAGAGATAAGCAGTCTGTTCTCTAAGCGCAATCTGTGAAGCTGCAAGGAAGGAGGGTGTGTGTGTGTGTGTGTGTGTGTGTGTGTGTGTGTGTGTGAATGGGGGGTAAGGGGCAGCGGGCTGTGGATACATAGCCAAATGCATGTGCACACTTGCATTTCTGCTTGTAAATGTGTTGGGTATCAGGAAGACTTCAAGAAAAATGTCGCATTCAAACTGGAACTTGAAGGGCTAGGCTCTGGATTTGAAGAGCGATGAGAGATTCCTTTTAAAGAAAGGGGATGGCTAAAGGAAGTTTGATGTTCTCAGTGCACTAATTTTTATTTCATTTAATTTCTTCCCCAGTCATATATTAAAAAGGACTCAAAAACAAACAAACCAAAAATAAATCAAGAAAAGTGTAACCCTAATGGCAATTCTATTTTATGACACTAAAATTTATAAATGTATCCAATTTCCTGGAGAAAAAACCATAACATCATGTTATTAATTATTTAATTTGAAGTTCCTATTTGTCTAAGAGACAACTTCAGAAGTTGTCAAAGTCACAATCAGATGTACTAATAACCTGAGTGAGCACTACACACTGTCACCAGACCTAAGAAAAGTTCAGTTGAAATGGAGAGCACCATGGATAGAGATCTCAGCCATTACACTTCACTACTGGGGAAAAGATTATCTTTTACACTACACTGTGGGAAGAGACAGAACCTAGAACAGGATTTACCAATCATTTGTGTGTCAGATATTCTTTTTTTTTTCTGTTTTACATCATTTATTTCTTCCAGATTTTGAGTTACAATCATTTTCCCCCCATTATTCCCCTACCCAACCTCCCAGAATAGTAGTCCCACAAGATATCGCTTCCTCCAATCTGCTCTCTCCCATACCCCCATCGACTTTTCCATTAGAGGAAGGTGAATCTTTGTGTCCCAATGCCTGCACATCTTATCTCCCTATTACAAGCAAAAGAGTATTAATAATAGTATTTATATATATTTGAAACATTTAATGTTACAACCTCAAATTTCAGATCCATTTCCTTCCTCCCTTGTCACCCATTCCCTCTGGGGAGATAAGTGATTCAGTATATGTTGTACATGTCTAGCTATGCAAAACATTATCATAGTAGATATATTGTACAAGGCTGCTTATAATTCCCTCCCCCTCATCCCACCCCCACCTGGTCCATTCCCTACATGATCCTGTCCCTCTTCTATAGTGGGTACTTCCAACCTCCCCTCCCCCCAAGGATGCCCTCCCATCCATCATCCCTCCTCTCATCCCCCTTCCCCTATTCTGCTGCAAGTTGAGATATCCCATTTAGTATGTATGTCATTCTCTCCCTGAACCAAATTCAATGAGAATGTGGTTTTGCCTTTTTGCCATCCTATTCTTCCCCTCCCTTGCAACCACTTCCCCTTGCTTCTTCTACATGAGATAGTTTACCCTACCCTGTCTCTCCCCATCTCCTCTTGCCACTTTCCTCTCTCACCTCATAATTTCATCCCTTGAGTATTCTCCCTTCCCAACAAAGTCAACCTATGCCCTCTATCCATATATAACTGTAACCATCTACACACACATTCACATATGTACTCATATGACCACACACTCTTCTTCCATTATTTTCATAGTGAGAAAGATATCATCAGTCACAGTTATTGCTTTTCCATATAGGAATGTAAATAGTTCAACTTTGATAAGTTCCTTTGATTTCTTTTCCCTGATTACCTTCTCAGGCATCTCTTCCTTCTTGTGTCTGGATGTCAAATTTTCTATTCAATTCTGGTTTTTTCCTCAAGAATGCTTGAAAGTCCTCTATTCCACTGAATGACCATATTTTCCCCTGAAACAAAATACTCAGTTTTGCTGGGTAGGTGACCCTTGGGTTCATTCCCAGTTCTTTTGCCCTCTGGAATATCATATTCCATGCCCTTTGATCCCTCAGTGTAGAAGCTGCCAGGTCCTGGGCTATTCTGATTGTGTTTCCACAATATTGAAATTGTTTCTTTCTGGCCGCTTGTAGTATTTTCTCCTTAATCTGGGGATTCTGGAACCTGGCTATAATATTTCTGGGAGTTTTCTTTTTGGGATCTTTTTCAGGAGGTGATCGGTGGATTCTTTCAAGCTCTATTTTGCCCTCTGGATCTAAAACATCAGGGCAGTTTTCCTTGAGAATTTCTTGAAGGGTGATTTCTAGGTTCTTTCCTTGATCATGGCTTTCAGGTAGTCCAATAATTTTTAAATTGTCTCTCCTGGATCTATTCTCCAGGTCAGTGGTTTTTCCTATGAGATATTTCACTTTGCCTTCTAATCTTTCGTTTGTTTGGATCTGCTTAACAGCATCTTGATTTCTCATAAAGTCACTAGCTTCCATTTGCTCCAGTCTAACTCTGAAGGAATGAATCTCCTTAGTGAACTTTTGAGATTCTTTTTCCATCTGGCAAATTCGACTTTTTAAGGCATTCTTCTCCTCATTGCCCTTTTGGGCCTCCTTTGCCATTTGAGTTAGTCTATTTTTTAAGGTGTTGTTTTCTCAGTCAGGCTGTTGACCCTCATTTCATACTTTTCCTGCATCCTTCTCATTTCTCTTCCCAATTTTTCCTCCACTTCTCTTATTTGATTTTTAAAGTCCTTCTTAAGGTCCTCTATGGCCTGCAACCCGCTCATGTTTTCCCCTGGGGCTTTTGGAGCAGGACTTCTGACCTCACAGTCCTTTTCCCGCTCTATGCCCCCAAAATAGGAGTCTAGGGTTGCATTTTTCTGTTTCCTTTGCCTTGGCATGTTGCCACTTAATTGCTTGACTTTTGGGCTTGTTGCCACACCATGGCTTTAAGGCCAGATAGAGGAATTTTCGTCCCGAACGTGTGGGGGGCAACTTCCGTTTCTGGCAAGCTGTAAACCCACCCACAACTTCCACCCTAGATCACAATCCAGATCCAGGGAGGTTAAAGCAAGAGCGATTACCCCCCAAGACTGATCGCTGGATCTCCCCACGATTTGTAGGCTGGGAGCGGGAAATGCCTCTGAAAACTACACAATGGCGTTTCTCCTCAGCGGCTTCTAGCCCCCAGGGGAGGGAGCTGACGCATTCCCCAAATACAGGTCCCAAAGTCCATAGGACACTAACCTCTTACTTTGTCCTAGGCAAGTCTGTGTTGATAATTCTGGAGTCCCACAGCTCCTGGTGTTCTGGGGTTCCTCCAGGCTGCTGGCCCTGCTGCCCTGGGGCTAAAACCTCGGCTCACGGGGACCTGGTCTCTGCTCGGCTCCTGCGCTCTGTGCTCTGCGCGCTGCCAGGTCCCAGACCTCTGCGCTGGTCCTTCCTGCAGGGCTGCTGGGCTGTCCTCAGCGGGAGGTTAGCTTCTTTGTGTTGTTCTGTGGGTGCTGGGGCTCCAGAAGTTGTTCAGAGTCCCCTTTTACATAGTTTGGGGGGAATCTGGAGGCAGAGAGCCTTGGACTAGCTGTTTCTACTCCGCCATCTTGGCTCCGCCCCATGTCAGATATTCTTTGATTCTGAGTGAAGCCTATGGATCCCTCATCTAAGAGTGCTTTTTCTAGGCACAAAATAATAATGATAATAATAATAATAATAATAATAATAATAATATGATGATGATGATGATGATGATGATGATAATGATGATGATAGCACATGGAATTTATGTAGCATGTCAAGGTTTGCAAAGCACCTTACAAAAGGTAATTCCTTCAGTCTTCACCACAGCCCTCAAAGATATGTGCTATTATCATCCCCATTTGGTAGATGAGGAAATTGAGTGAACAGGTTAAAGGATTTACCCAATGTCACATAATGTCTGAACCTGGATGTAAAATTATTACATTATGTTACATATTAATTATATTGAAATAAAATGCACTCAGTCTACACATCCATTTTGTAGTCAGGTCTTGACATGTCTACCTTCATAGTATCTTTTGTATTTATCCCCTTTTCTCTACCCATACCAGACAACACTCTGGCTTGTCCTTGAATTATTATAACAGTCTTCTATTTGGTCAATCTGTCTTAAGTCTCTCTCCACTTCAACCTATCCTTCATTCAGTCACCAAAATGATTTTTCTACAGAGTAGGTCTTGCCATATTATTTCTTCCATACCTTCCATTCCTCTCTTCTTTATAAATTCTAGTGACTCCCTGTTTCCTCAGAATCAAATCTTGTTTGACTTTTAAATACATCCACAAGCTGACCTGCCCCTACCTTTCTGGTCTTCATATGCTATGTTCTCCTCCACATACTCTACACCAGAGGTGGGGTACTTACACCCTTGAGGCCATTGTGATCCTTGGGTTTGGCCTTTTGACTGAGTCCAAGTTTTACAGAACAAATCCTTACTGTCTGCCTATGATTGAAATGCTTTTCCTCCTCACCACTATTGCATGACTTCCTTTAACATTCACATCAACAATATCTTCAGCAGAAATTTCTCCCTCCCACTGTGTCTTCTAAGATTATCTTCCATTTATAATACACTGCATTTATCTTGTGTGGATATAGTTATTGGAATGTTGTCTCCCTTATCTGAATATTTTTTTCTTGAGGGCAGGGGCTATGTTTTTAGCTTTTCTTATATCCCCAGCACATAGAACACTGGCTGACACATAGTAAGAACTTAATAAATAGTTGTTGACTAACTATAAAGTTTATGAGAAGAATAAACAGACTCCATGGATAGGTTGGAACTGAAGGTTCTGCAGTTCTGAAGGTCTTAAATGATCTATCACTACATATATATGTGATCTTGGGCAAGTTAAATTCACCATTCATAATCACAGTTGTTTTTGGTTTTGTTTTTGTTTTTTTCAAGTATGCAAGGAGTTGTGAGGAAAATACTCTTTGTAAATTTTAAGTGATATGTAAATATATGGGAGCTATGTGAGATTAAAAACAGAACCAAACATAAAAACAACCACCCAAAAAAAGGGACATGGCTTCTTTTCACACAGACACCTCTACATTGTTAACTGTGTCTATGAATACTCAGTAAATTTACCAGGAATTAGTAGTGAAAGAAAAGAATGAATTCATTGTGTATCACATTGAAAAAAATGTCACCTCTGTGAACCCAGCTATTATTGTACCCAAACCCCATTCTAATGCCTCCTGAAGTCATTCCCTCCTGATGCTGAGAAAAAGATTTACCAATGTAAAAAATGGCCTAGAAAGACTTTTCTGCAGTCACAACATTAAGACAATCATTTGCTAAATCAAGTGCTTTAATTAAGGGTGATTTTTGAGGATTTTTCTTTAAAACATAATATCTTCCATGACAAAGTATGCTGTATCAAAAGTGTTAGGACTCTCTTTTTGCTAGTAGCATTGTCCCTCTTTGAGCACTTACAAAGGTTGCTTAGGAATTATTTTGAAAAGAAAAAAAACCCTCTTAAGTTGGAAGCTTACTCAGGGCACACTGGCATTTTTGTCATACCTATTAGGTGAACTTTTAATAAAATCAGGAAAACTCACTGTGAGTAGCTTGTTTCCCATTTCAAATAGCCTTCCTTTGCTCCTTTCACCCTTCCTTCCTCCTCTTTCATAACCACCCACCTCTTCACTTTCCTGCCTCTGTGAACAATTCCTAGTGACCAATGTCATTATGAACAATCTGAGAGGTTTGTGAGGAAAACCATGAAAGCTTTTGGCAAACAGAAAAGCTGTTGTTCCAGTTCATTCACCTCCCATTCTTATTAATGTGGAAGTGGCAAAAACCAAAGTTATTTCCTCTGGAGAAATCTGTGTTTATGTTAACATAATCCCTTTTGATTTTGTTTCATCATCTGAAGAATTGTGGTTGGGAATCAATTCAAAAACCTTATCCATAACTGAAATGTATTTAGAAAAATATTTTGTTAAGAAAATGATTATATATTTAAAGTCAATAGGGCATGCTGAATGTAGAGTATTATAATTAGAAAAAGGTTAGTATGAATCCTGCCTTAGACAAATACTAACTTTGTGGTCTTGACTAAGATATTTAAATTCTCTGAGCCTCAGATTCCTTATTTCTAAAATGGTGATAATAATATTTATAGTACCTACCTCACCAGGTTATCAGGAGATAATTTATTGTAAACCATTTCACCAACTTTTAAGTGATATGTAAATATTATAGGATCCTAGATTTAGAGGTAAGAAGGTACCTGAGAGGCCACATTTATCTCCTTATTTTTAAAAATGAGGAAATAGAGGCTCAGAGAATTTAAGGGACCTGTCCAAGATCAGTAGCTAGTAAGGGAAAGAGTCAGGAATTAAACTTCTTTCTCCCTCATAAGATTGTGCTTAAGGATTTCTTTTGTTTATTTACTTATCTGTCCATCTACTTATCTTTCTACCTACTCATTCATTTATTTATTCATTATTGAATTTATCAATCCATTCATTCACATATTTATTCATTTTCTTATTATTAATTCATTTAATCTCTATACTTATCTATTTATTCATTTAGTAATCTATTTTCTTTATATATGTATATTTATGCATTCTTCTATTTATCCCTTCATCTATTCATCTTTTTGTGTTTTTTTGTGTGTATTTTTGTTGCCTTTCTTTTTATCCCCCAAGCTTAGCACAGTACTTTGCACATGACAGACACTTTATATAATAGTTGAAGCATTGACTTGACTTGAAACCAGATCCTCTGACCACAAGGACAGTGTTCTTTTCAGGAATCTTCCTTAAGAGTATCCTATTAATTTTCCTCAATAAATTAATCTACCTAACAGTCATCTGAATCTGAAAGATTAATTCCCTTGAATTTTGCTGGCTCAAATATCTTGACACTAAGCACTCTTTAGCATTACAAGTTTTATTGTTTTGTTGTTTAGCTGTATATGTGTGTGTGTGTATGCATGTATTGCTTTAATGTACATTAGCAGTAACTAGCACTATTATCATAAGGAAAACCTAGTACTAGACATGTTTAGTCTCTTTAATGTTCCCTAGAGAAAAAAAAAAGGCCTTTTCCAAGTCATGTGATATAATATTCAGGTGATTTTTTAAAAGCCTCAATAAAAATTGGTTAGAAAATCAGTTGGCAATGCAATTAAGAGGTTTTATTAATCAATATTTACTAATCAATAACAATTTCCAAGAAGCAAGATTAATATGACTAAATCCTTGAAAGTATTAATTCATAAAAGAAAATTATTCACAGTTAGGCATGTAGCTACCAGAAGACTTCCCTTGGCTTCCTGTTCTGATGAAAGACAGGCATGAAATGTTAATACCACATTCCATCCATTAGGGAATTAGAGAGCAGTAGCAATACTCTCAGTAATTTCTTCTTCCCAAACCTCTCTTCTTATGAATAAGATTAATCTATCTATCTATCTATCTATCTATCTATCTATCTATCTATCTATCTATCTATCTATCTGTCTGTCTGTCTGTCTGTCTGTCTGTCTATCTATCTAGCTAGCTAGCTATCTAGCTATCTACCTATCTATCCATCTATCTAGATGCATATGCATATATACATATTGTATATTACACATCATAAAAATGTTATATGTTTTATATGTATATACATATAGTATGTATGTATAAACATGTACACAATATATATGTGTATATGTGCATATATGTATATATACATATAATTTACATTAATATTCTAGGAATATAATCACTTTATCTTGCTTAGGAACTGTTATCCACGCTAATTTCTGACCATATTTATACCATACTATCTATGCTCTAGACATCATTTTCATTCCCCTTCCCACCAACAACCTGGAACTTCTCCCCCTTCCCCCATTTCTATTAGATGAGCTTTCTCCTTATCTTGCCTGGTACAACTGTCTCCACACAGCTTCCTGCTCACCTTCAGACAATATGCCACCTGTGTACCCATACCTTTAAAATTTCACTTTTACATATTCATACAGTTTTACATATGACCATTCAGACACAGGCAGGATTTAAGTTACTCTTTAAAATATAGTCTTTTTCCTATTTTTTTTAGGTTGATTTTGTAGCCTGACTAATACATAAATATATTTTATTGACTTCATATGTATAATTAATAGCATATTGCTTACCTTCTCAAAGAACAGAAGAAAAGTAGAAGGGAGGGAGAGAATTTGTAACTTTAAAAAAGGTATTTTAATGTAATAAATGGGAAATATTGAATGAAACATAATATATTAAAAGTATATTCTTATCATCATAGAATAAAGGAATTGGGAAACCAAGGGAGGAGCATAAGGGAGGGAGAGAATTTGCAACTTAAAATTTTTTAAAAAGTTACTTTTTAATGAGGAATATTTATTGAAATAAAATATATTAATATAAAAGGATTCTCTTATCATTATAGAATAAAGGAATTGGAAAAGCTACTGACTTTAGTCTGAAGGTCTAAATTGTTTTGGTCTTGATTACTCACAGGATTCCAAAAGACAATGGAATACTGAAGGTATAAACACAATTTAATTTTTCCTGAGGTTGACCACCTTCACAAATATTAATTAACTGCTCATCCATTTTGACCTAAGTTGTATAGTGGATTTCCAAGTGAAACTTGAAAACTGTCCTTGGTCAATTGTCCTTGCTATCTGTAATGGAAATGCAGATTTAAAGATCTTCCCTGCCCCTAGCTTAAGTGCACCTGGAGCCTGTGGTGGGAGGCTTGTTTTTCAGGAAAGCCCACACCTTGATACTTTGTGATTGGACAGTGGGTCAAGGAGGTTGTTACATTCTCTGAGCCAATAGAAGGCTATATAAGCCCTAAGGAGAGGCTTTGCTTTGGGGCTCACTTTGAGAAGTGTTGTGTGATTTGACCAGATGAGACTCTGGGAAGCCGTTGTTGAGAGCCCCCCGGCTTTGAAAACCCAGATGTTGATGCTTCCCTCTCTGGTAACTGTGATTTGGTATTGATATAATGGTGGGACAGTTTGGAAGCCTGTCTTGTTTGATCTGTAAGGTCTGTAACTCTGAAGTTTGGGGTGCTGACCTTTTTCCCCTGAACTAGGTAATGTGTGTTTGTTTGATTAAAGTAAGCTTGTTAACCCATTTTGAGTTGCTTTCCTTTTGAAAAGCAGATCTAAGAACCTATATTGGCAGCTACCCTGGGGATATTGGGGTGCTTGCCGCTACACTATCTAAGGATATGGCCTATAATAATTATGTCTCCCTATGTAAAGCATCTTCTTCACCCCACTGAAACCATGTTAGGGATCAGAAACACATATAACTTCAGTTTTACTTTTGGTTTGGACATTGAAAAAGAAGAGTTAATAAGGATAGGGTCTGAGAAACCCAGGTCTGAGAAAACCAGAGAAGGGCTGACTTGTTTTAGTGGAGAATTCTGTACTTTTCTAACTCTCGTCTAGGTTACTACATGACCCCAGAAAAGGTAGATGGCCTAATAATTGAAGTGACAACATGTATACTGTTGTTAAATATGAAAGGGGAGCTCATGGAACAGAACTTCCCTGGCACGCCCAAACCAGAAACCCTGACAGAATCTTTATGACTCCTGAGCCAACAAAAGAAGTTTCCACAGAATCCCCCCTGTCCAGAGGATATTCAGCAAATCTCCATGAGGAAGAGTACATTGAATTCTACATTGAAATTATTTTTACTACTTGGGGAGTGATTTTGTTTTACTCCCTATAAATTTCTCTTCTTAAATTAAAGTTACTTTGATAAACATCTATTATATACTTTCTATGTGCTTTCTAGCAAAGTTCTATGCTAGGTGATATGGATACCAAAATAGACATGACACAGACCCTGCCCTCAAAGAGCTAACAATGAAGTATTTATTTGGGGAATGAGTTCACAGAGGGAGTGAGAATAATAATTAAAGTGATTATTATACAGTAACATAAACCAAGCTCTATAATAAATCTGAGGAAGGAGAATATATGCTGAAAAGAATTAAATAATAATGCTATTTAAAAAAAAAAAAAAAGGTCCAGCTATGGAAGAAGCAAGAAAGAAAAAAAGTTTTTACTAGAAAGCCAATTTTAACTTTGGTCAAGGTATTTCAGAAAAGAAACATGAATAGATTTTGCCTTCCTCTTTTTTTTTCTTCTTTCACAAAGATCACTGTGGTCACAGGTAGATATCAATGGAATTCTGAATAGAAACCTAAGGTCTGGCAGATACAATACTCCTAATTTCACATTGACATTTGATTAAATTAGACTAACGTGATTGAAGGGTAAGTAGATTCCCATGAAGGGTATTCAATATGCTAACATTTCTGTTTTGGTGTATTAATTGTAACAGATTAACTCAGTATGGCAGAAAGATTCCCCCATCTGACACAATGGTTTCACATTTTGATTTGAGAATGAAAATTACTGTAGTTGGGACCTAAAGTAATAACCTTGAAACTCATTAATTGACATTTCCTTTTTTATCAGAAGGAAAAATCTAGAGAGACATACATAGCATAGGTGAAGTTGTTCAAGGTACTAAAATAAATCTAGCAAATTGATCATTGTGCGTGGAGAAAAAGTCTGACAGTGAGTAAACCTGATTTAGGAAAGAGAAACATTTGAGACCTGTTACAAGGGAGTTCAAGTAGAGCACCAAGGTAAACTCAGTGTGAAAGAAACAGGCTCTGAAGTAACACAGATAGAGAGAACACAATGTTTCATTAGGATTTAAAAACATTTGGTCTAGAACAATTCAATTCAAAGTAGCATAGATTCAAAGCTTCCAGGGACCTTAGAAGTCATCCTATTATGAATTAGAAAACAGAGGCCCAGAGATGTTAACTAACTTGATCAACACCACACAATCCCATCTGAATGGTAATATATAGTTTGTACACAAGTAAGTCAATACAAGATAATAAAGATTTTCAAAAAGGGTAATAAGGGAATTGGGTTTGATGAGGTGTAGCACTTTCAGGAAAAACCTCATGTAGGATGTGGCACCTGAGTTGTGCTTTGCAGGAAATCTAGAAATCCTTTAAGGCAGGGAGAAAGGCATTTCTGATGTAGAGGACCTCCTTTTTGTACAATGGCACTCAGGGGAGAGATGGAGAATCATGCAGGAAGAACAGTGAATCAAAATATATAGAACAAAATTTTAAAAAATACTATAATCATGAGAACCTTAGCTTTTCTTCAGAACAAGAGTTTTAGCACAGAGAAACATACTTTACAAGGCAAAGAGCTCATTCTTGACCTTGTGCTCTAGGGCTAGATTTTGTGCTTCCTCAGATTTGCTTGCAAGGCAGACCCTTAGCATGCTGTGAATCCAAGAGAAAATAATGATACTGGGTCAGAACCTCAGAGCTCTGTTTAGTTTCTTTGGCACAGTACCTATAAAATGGGTTTGGGAACATAGAGTCTCTCAGGAAATTAAAGAGTCATAAAAAATTACTTCCGTAATCTTAATACATAATCGAAAAACAGCTACATTAATCCTTAAGTCAGAAAAAACATGAATTAAATCTCTTCCACTGACAGACACCTTTTTTATGATTTTGAGAAAGGCTAGTGCCTCTGGCAGTCAGTAAGACTGGAAATTGCAGAGAAGATGGAGGTCCGCCTTGGTAAAGTAAATAATAATACCTAGTAATACATATGATATATAGATAGTTTACTATTATATATCTTTCTCTCTCCATATACATATATATACATATATTCATACTATATACATATATACACATACGTCTATACATGTATATATTCATATATCCCTCTGAAAATACTATCTCATTTTATCCTCACAACAACCCTAAGAGGTAGATGTATTGTCCCCATTTTATAGATGAGTGAACTGAGGAAAACAAGCTAAACGTCCTTCTCAAGGTGATACAGCTAGTAAGTATCTGAGGCTAGATTTGAACTCTGATTCACATCCAGCTCTGATAGGTAAGTTTTCATTTTATCTTGCTTAGAAACTGTTATCCAAACCAATTTCTTACCATCTTTATACCATACTATCTATACTCTAGTCATAATTTTCATTTCCCCTTCCCCACCAACAACCTAGAACTCCTGCCCCTTCCCTCATTTCTGTTAGGCGAGCTTTCTCCTTTTCTTGCCTGGTAAAATTGTCTCCACACCACTTCCTTCTCACCTCCAGACCATATGCCACCTGTGTTCCCATACCTTTCAAATTTCACTTTATGTGTCATCCCCCCATATTAAAATATTAAGCTCATTGGAAGAAAGGACTTTCATACTTGCTTGAATCTGCAACCACAGATCTCTCTCTCTCTCTCTCTCTCTCTCTCTCTCTCTCTCTCTCTCTTTCTCTCAACACACACACACATACTCACACACACATGCATCTTTATATCACTTATATTTAATGTTCCAGAATTTCACTGAGAGGTCGGGAAGGAGAAGAAAAAGAGGCAATAGAAATTATTCAAGGCAGATACCTTTCTTGTTTCTAAATTTCAGAATGATAAGTGCACAGTACCAGCTTTATCACGCACCATTCCACATTATTTAAGTGTATATACTATACTACATTTTCAAAAGCCCTAGGAATAAACTGACATGGAGATGGAATCACCCACCAGTTACGGAGAAATGATTCTCTAACATGCCAATGGATTGGAGAATTTGTAAAGAGCAAGAGAGAAACTAAAGAATAATGTGGGGTGGGGGAAGGAAGCAAAACCATATATAACTTTCATTTTTAGCACAGCTTTTTACTTCTCTGTTATTTATTTTTCCCCCTCTCTTATGAGAAGGAATTTATCTCCATATTTGAAGAGACATAGTTTTCAATTTTCATTGTTTATAGTAATAGGGTATTTAGAGCTAGATCTTTGTGGCCAGAGTCCAGCCAGCCTCACTTTACTGATAAAGACACTGAAGTCCTGAAAGGAGCAGTGATTTTTATCAAAATCACACAGATAGTAAGTGGCAGAGATAAGAATTGAAAATCCTCTGGTATCATGTATACCCCTCTTGCTTCTCTAAAAATTTACTTTCATTGGGCTGTAAAGTAATTGACTCAATGTTCCTGGTTGGGAACCTGCTAAATATGGGAATGATAATATAGTCAAAGAAAGAGCTCAGGATATTTTCCTACTTACTCCTCATAGGAAGACTAGAGGCAAAAAAACCTCGCTAAATGGGAAGTTTGAAGCAAAGACTTGAACTGGAAATTGTCTCTTCTTTTAAATGCTCCCTCCTTAAAGGATGCCCATCAGTTGGGGAATGGCTAAAATAGGTGATATATAGATATAGACATAGACATAGACATATAGATATAGATAGATATGATTGTAATGAAATATTATTGTGCTTTAAGAAATGACAAGCAAGATGATTTCAAAAAAGACTCTGGAAAGACTTACATGAACGGATGCACAGTGGAGAATATTGTACAGCAGTTTGTTAGTTGAAGAACTGTGAATGACTTAGCTAATCTCAACAATACAATGATCCAAGAAAATCCCAAAGAACTAATGATGGAACATACTATCCTCCAGAAGAAAAACTGATATTGTTTGACTATAGAGTGAAACATACTATTTTTTTCATTTTCTTTCATCTTTTTTCATTTATTCAAGTCTTCTTGCACAATATAATTATGTTTTTCATAATTGCACATGTATAACCTATATCTGATTGCTTACCATCTCAGGGAGGGAAAGGTATATGAGAGAGGCATAGAATTTGGAATTCAAAACTTTAAATAAAAATGTTTTAAAAAGTGATCCTTCCTTTTCCCACCTATATCATTATTGTCACAGGGGAGTTAAAATTAAGAGGCCACTGAGGGTTTGCAAAAGCATTTCAAAATGCAAAGTCTTTTCAGTGTTGTATCCCCATTTGTGGACATGATCAGTTACCAAGCTTAGCATGTGGTCATTCAGAACCAGGAAGAGTAACTCTAAGCATACTCCATGGGATAGCCCTTGTTACACAATAAAGGAATTACATTAATTTTTTGCACTAAATCTAACCAGTTTCACTTATAGACTTTGGCTCACTTTTTCAAACCAGATAGACTATATATCCCTTCAGGATTCTAGGGCAAACTGAGGGACTTGGTTTTGAACTTTTCTCTATGATTTCTCCCCTATGATCTGTTATCCCCACCAGATGTGCTTCTCCAATATTAAGGGGTCAGTGACTAGAGACCCAGTACCATTTAACTACTTAACATCAGTTAGTTTTTACAAAAGGATATTTACTTCACAGCCAGCCATAACAAAATGTTCTTGAATTCTCCTGGGGCATATCCTGTCTTACATTGCCTTGGTTGGGGCTGGGGATAGGGATTAGGCTCAATTTAGATCAGTTTTTACATATCATTGGTCCTACTAACTCATTTCATATTCAGATGTGGCACAACTGCCTCATGAATCCTCCTGCTGGTTTGGAATTCCAAAAGACTCTAGAAGATCAATTCATATTCCCTGGGACATCAGTGTTGTGCTGGTTGAGAAGCACAGCCTGAATTCTCAGATTTCTGTAGTTTATATAATTCATTATTGGATACCTGGAAAAAAAAAAACAGAATCAGGTAGGGGGTGTAGCTAAGATAGTGGAAAAATGATAGGTATTTGTCTGAGTTCTCCCAAATTCCTCCAAACAACTTTTTCTTCTTTGAACACACTGGTGCTTTGTTTTTTCCTCTTGTTTTTAATCAAATGCTTTATTCACTTCTAGTTTAAATCATTCATTTCTACAAGATTTTGAGTTACAAATTTTCTCTCCATTTTCCCCTACCCACCACCCAAAAATATCCCCTCCTCTAATCTGCTCTCTCATATTTCTTACCATATAAAATGATATTAATAATAGTGTGCGTGTGTGTGTATATACATATATGTGTGTGTATATATGTGTGTGTATGTATATATATATATATATATATATATATATATATATATATATATATATGTGTATGTATTTAAACATTTGATTTTAAAACTTTGAATTCTAGATTCGTTCCCTTACTTACTTGTCACCCACCCTTACTGGGAAGATAAGCAATTCAGTATAGGTTGTACATGTGTGGCTATGTAAAACATTTCCATAGTGGATATATTGTGGAAGACTGACTATATTTCCCTCCCTCCTATCCCACCTCACACTTATTCCATTCTCTACCTTGAACCTGTCCCTTTTCAAAAATGGGTGGTTCCAAATTCCCTCCCCCTCAGCCTGCCCTCCCTTCCATCATTCCCCCTCTCATTCCCTCCCCCACTCTCCTGAGATACTCTATATAGTGTATATCTCATTCCCTCCCTAAGCCAAATTCAATGAAAATAAGGTTGACCCATTCCCTTTTGCCTTCCTATTCTTCCTCTCCATTGTAACTATTTTCCCTTGCTTCTTCCCTTGTAAACTATGAGATAGTTTAACCCATTCTGTCTCTCCCCATCTCCTCTCATTATGTTCCTCTCTCACCTCTTAATATTACCTTTTAGGTATCATCCCTTCCTATTAAATTGGTCCTGTGCCTTCTCTCTATGTATACCTGTACACATATATACACACATTCATTTATGTATTCATACACCCATTTCAATTCCCTCCAACTATTCTCATACTGAGAAAAGTTTCATAAGTTACAATTATCACTCTTTCACATAGGAATATAAACAGTTCAACTTTTATAAGTTCCTTATGATTTCTTTTCCCTTTTTGCCTTCTCATGCTTCTCTTACTTCTTATATCTGAATGGCAAATTTTCTATTCAAGTATGGTTTTTTTCATTAAGAATGGTTGAAAGTCCTCTATTCCACTGAATGACCATATTTTACTCTGAAACATGATACTCAGTTTTTCTGGGTAGGTGATTCTTGGTTTTAATCTCAGCTCCTTTGACTTCTGGAATATCATATTCCAAGCCCTACAATCCCTCAGTGTAGAAGCTGCCAGGTCCCAAGTTATCCTTATTGTGTTTCCACAATATTCAAATTGTTTCTTCCTGGCTCCTTGTAATATTTTCTCCTTGATCTGGGAATTCCAGAACCTGCCTATAATATTCCTAGGAGTTTTCTTTTGGG